>VWZV01006115.1:87622-113281 GCA_013397155.1 Irena cyanogastra
AAAAAAAAAAAAAAAAAAACTTCATTGCCAGGAATCTATTCAAGGACAGGCATAATTTGCTACTCAGGAAATAAACAGATATTGACTGTCAGAGACACAGTAAGTCACACTATGACGTTGCCCTGACAAGACACTTATGGTGTTTATGTCTGATCCTTTGAAAACTGTATTGGTATGCAATTTCAGAAGCAGTTCATTCAAGTATGAATATGTAAATCATTGTATATTCCTAAAGAAAATTAGAGCTAAGTGAAGGTAAAGAGATTTTAGTATTTCTATGTAACAGAATGTCACACAGAATTTAAAAGGGAACCAAATAAAAGAAAAAACCCACAAAAAGCCAAAAGAAATCTGACATATTTTGGCATATAACAAACAATATGAAAAAATCATTACTGTCATTATATTCAAATAACTAAACTTGGCACACTCAGATATAATCCTTATAAAAAAGGCAATTAAAAAGATTTTATTGAAATAATTTTATACTGGCGAAAAAGCAATTTTGCACTTAAAAATACTGGAAAAATATGCATTGGTGGGATCATCAAGTGTTAAGAAGGAGTAGAAATCAGATTTTCCCCCAAAACAAACTTAGTCTGGTAGAAGAAAGTAATATCAGTTTCAAAAGTTACTGAAAAACCCCAAAGTAATGCTTGTACAATCAGGTAGCAAACAGCTCCTAGAGAAAGCTCATTCCGCTCATTGATTCATTTGCAATGCCAATCTCTTCTTATTATTTTGGCTTGGGTTTTTTTCAGTAGTTTAGTCATTAACCATGTTTTAGCACTTGGTGCTGTTAGCTAGAAAAAGTATGACTTGGCCAATTTTCTGAGGCTTGTGATTTTTCTGCAGGTTTGAAACCCTTCAGCAGACTTCCTAATGCACAGAAACCTTTCGAGAAACAAAATGGGTCTATCATGGAATTGTATCAAATAGCTGTTTGCAGTTTCACTTGGTGTGCACATGAAAGCTTAAGCAACACCACTGGGTTGATTGAATCTTGCTTTGAAGTAATAAGTTCATTTGAACCTAAGGCTCAAAAAAAAAGTCATGTTGTACAAGACCAATATGCACAAAGCTAGGGAGTAGGAATCGTATAAAAGTTCCTCATATCAAACTGTAATTTATATATCTGTTCATAGCTTATTTTCAATCATCTTCTCAGCAAATTATTAGTTATTTTCAGTTATAGTAAAGCAGTCTTAAATTCACAATTAATTTCTGTCATTCCTCAGACATACCAAAAGTATTTTAAAGGAAATTTTTCAGTGATACACCACAAATAAGGGATTACCGGGAAGCTAGAAGATATCTTATTCAATTTTCAGATTAATGTTGTTAGAGGAAATATAGATATTGCTAGAGGAAAATATAGTGTGGCCAAGATGAGGCTGCCATAGCTCCAAGTTAAGCCAGGTTTAACCAGGAGGGAGACTGACACAAGCACAAGCACTCAGAGCACATATATCACAAAATCACAGAAGCACAGAGTATGCTGAGTCGGGAGGTACCTACAAGGATCATTGAGTTTGTATCCTTGCCTTGCAGATGCCCATCCTTAAAATTTATACAGCACGTACACCGTACACACCCCCGTGCCAGGTACATGGGTGACAGGCAGACCTTCAGGGCAGGAACCTCTCCTTGTTCCCAACAGGCAAACCCCACCCTGCCCTCACCCTTAGAGGCACATGGAGTGGTCTGTCTGGGACACCCACGGGGATGGAGCCAAGAGCACCCCGGCAGAACTTTATCTGGTGCCCCACTCCTGGCACTGTCTCTCTGAACTCCTCTGTGGGTGTCTATACGAGTTTGGATCATATAACCTAACGTGTTGTTTCAAAGGTGACTCATTTAATCCTCTTTGCAGCAGAATAACAATCTCACAAATCAGTGTGAGAGGTCAGGGTTAGGCAAGTGTATTAGGACTCAGTGTTAAATTTTCTTTGGATAAATTCACATTTATTTTAAAGAGAGTCTTTGGTGTGAGAGGTTCATCTAATGTGATGGAAAATTACTCATATGATGACATAAAATTCTTCAGGTCTATCCTGTGTTAAGTATCACTTGAAGAGAATAGAATTAAAAAAGGATGGAATTTTTCTCACAGCACATCCTCTTTTTCATGAGGCTTTATTATGACAAAATACTGATTATTTTTCTGTACATATCTACATATATATAAATATATATTTAGTTGTATTTTCATGAAATAAAATACGACAAAATCCATCATTAAAAATTCTAGTCTATAAAATGTCAAAATTTTTCACTAAACAGTTGTGAGATTTTGTTATTAATGGTATTGCAATAAAAAATTTATTTTAAATTTAAAAAAAAAGATATATTTCATTAAAATAATCTTTCCTGCAGATTAGTTAGGCTTTCTGTTTTTACAGCTCGTTAAAATTTGCTGAAGTCATCTCTTGGAATTTTGCCTAAACAGTTTCTTAGGAATCACACTTAGGAATTACCTAGAAATTTATTTTTTCTTATAACATGTACAAACCAATGACAAACCATTAGCATGGAAAGTGGTTATTATAATGTGTTATCTTCTACTGCATGTCACCTGCAGTTAAATAGATGCCTATCATTTAATTGTTGTATTTGAAATATATTTGCACCTGTTTATGTTCTCCACATGAGTATTTCACACTTTTTATACCTTTATGTGAATATGTAACACATTGCAGCTTTATGCTTTTAAAATTGATGGAGTTGGGGGGCTTCCAGTATTTTAATTAAAGCATTTTGCCTCGGAGAATGTACAAACTCAGAAATAAAACATTTTACTTCGAGTTTGTAAGAATCCCTAAATTTTCAGATTACTCATATCACTTCATTTGCAACTTACACAGCAAACATTTTAATCTAGTGACATCTATCCGATGAGTTATTCATGTAATGGCTACATCACAAATTTGCTTATTAATGATAAATTATTGTCATTCTCTTTTTGCAATGAAACACTGTTTGGCCTTCACTTCCAGGACATGCACCCAAGTTTGTTTCTACAAGTGTGATTTATTTTTAAGATGGGTAGCCCCTTTCCTGTTCCCAATCCTCTTTTTGTCGTGTCTGCTTTCTGTCCTGTCTTTGACTGGGATAATTAGTTTTATTCTTGGTTGCTGGTAAACTCCTGTGTTTTGGATTTATTGTAAGAATAGTGCTGATAGCACAGCAGTGTTTTAGCTATTGCTAAGTAGTGCTACTCTAAGTCAAGGACTTTCCAGGTTCCCAGGCTCTGTCAGTGAGCAGGTGCACAAGAAGCCAGGAGAAAGCACAGCCAGGACATCTGATTCAAACTGGCCAAAAGGGTTTGCATCCTGTAAAGCATCATGTCCAGTCTCTAAACTGGAGGGATTTGGCCAAGAGCCACTAATTGCTGCTCAGGCTGAGCATTACTCAGTGCTTGGTAAGCAACTTATTGTGCACCGCTTAATGTTCTTTGGTTTTATTCCTCTCTCCGTCTATCTCTCTTTCATGATTATGATTAGTACTATTATTATTATTTTTATGATTATTACATTTTACTTTATTTCAGTTATTAAGCTGTTCTTATCTCAAACCACAAGTTTTACCTTTTTTTCTCATTCTCTTTCCCATCCCACAGGGGTAGGGAGGGAGGTGAGTGAGCAGCAGTGTGGTACTTAGCTGCTGGCTGGGTTAAACCACAACGCTTGCAAGTCAAATAACCAAGCTAAACATAAATTATTAGTGGCAGCATGTATCTAGTTTTGAAAGCAGGTTTTTCTGTTTCATTTATAGAAAAAAATTATCTGGAAAACTCAACTCTTTGTTAAATCAAATTGGTCTTATAAAGCTATTGCCTCTCTGTGAAAAGTTAATCTGGTTTGTATCTTTAAATCAAACCTATAGCAATGCTATTTTATCAAGAAAAGCAACTTATAGTCTTGCAATATGAAAGCCACACATATATAAGCTATAGATGTCATATGTAAGAAATCTAAGTGTTCATAGGCATAAGATGATTTAGCTACATCTGTGCATCACAACTTTTTTTAAGATTTTCGACTACAATACTTTGTATCATCTACCAGACTATTGTAAACCCCTGACATTATATCAATTCCTTTATCTTGAACAAAATTTCTTTTGGTACAATTTTGGGGATTTTTAAGACTCTAAAACATTCTGTAAATGTGATTGGGATAGAATAGTGCATAGAGAAGATAGTTGATCAGTTTGGGTTTAGATTGACTTTTCTAAATAAGATGAAACTGCAAAAACTTCAATATTATTAGAAGAATTTGTTATGTAAAAAAGCTATGCGGATTTTTTGGTCTGCATTTTCTTTACAGTCACTTTTACACAAGTACATCTTCGAAACCAGTCAAGACATTACCCATTTTGTGAAAATCAGACACATTTGGGGGCCCAGGTGCTCAATTAAAAGTCTCTCTCTTCCTTAAAATAGCATTACAACATAGTTAGCTCAGGTTGGCAGAAGTCACGTGGGAGAAGACAGATTTCCATCTGGAAGAAACTCTAAAATAACTCTGAGATTAACATGTTCTGACAATCCAATTTGAAAACTTGTAGGTTGTAATCATGACATTAGACATAAGGAATCTTTGGTTAAAAAAGCACAGATTTTAAAAGTAAAATGTGAAGTATTAAAGAATTTAATTATGCTAAGTATTCAAAATCTAAAAAGAGAGGAAGATAAAGATAAATGTTTAATCCATAATGTGACAGAATGCAAAGCCTGTCTGCCAAAAGAGATGTTGAGCTAGAAATACTGCATAGGAGCACAGAAAAGGTCAGAAGGATTAGGGAAGTTTCTATCCCTTTGTTCTTGGCTCTGGTGAGGTTACATCTTGAATATTGTATTTCGTTTTGGGCCTCTCAAAACAACAAAGAAATCGAGGTGCTGGAGCAAGTCCAGAGAAGGGCAACAGAGCTGGTGGAGGCTCTGGAGCACAAGTTTGCTGAGGAGCAGCTGAGGGAGCTGGGAGTGCTTACCCTGGAGAAAAGGAGGCTCAGGGAACACCTAATCACTCTCTACAACTGCCTGAAAGGAGAGTGTAGTGAGGTGGGGTTCAGCGTCTTCTCCAAGGTAACAACTGAGAGGATGAGAGGAAATGGCCCCAGGTTGCGCCAGGGGAGGTTTAGATTGAATAGGGAGGTTTAGATTGGATATCAGGGAAAGCATTCTTCACTAAAAACATAGTCAATCATGGACCAGCCTGCCCAGGGAAGTGATAAACTCACTATCCTTACAGTTGTTTAAAACACGTGTAGCTGCAGCGCTTAAGGACATGGTTTATCGGTGGACTTGGAAGTGTTGCACTAGAAGTTACACTTGATGATCTTATAAGATTTTTCCAACCTAAATGCTTCTGTGATTCTATGAAGAGAAAACAGTGCTCCATGTATTGATAAACATGAAAATAAATCAAGAACTGCAAGAAGTTTTTTTAATAAGAGTTTGATATGGTGCAGTCATGGCCATTTTCTTTTGATGCTACAAGCAAGCAATGTACTCTTAGATGAAGTTGAGCATTGTCCTCCTTAACTACAATAGCATTAAATTCCTTCTGAATAATACATGGGTTTATAATGTCTAGAGATAAAGCTAAAAATTGATCTATGTTTGTGGTTTTATCCATCAGGCACCTAAACACCACAGAGATGTTTGCTTAACCCTCTCCCCTTGTTGGATGAGAGAGAGAATTGGACGAAAAAAAGTAAAATTCATGGGTTGAAATAAAGACAGTTTAATGGTATAGAAAATGAAAAAAACCCGTAGTAATAATAATAGAATATAAAAAGCTACTGAATGCTGAGAAACACATTTAGTGCTGGTAGCTCAGTGTGCAGCTGCTGTGCGAGCTGCAGGTTGAGCTCATGTCTCCTGGAGCCTGAGATGAGGCCGTGGGCTAGTGCCAACACTTTGGCACAAGGACTTGTGGAGATGAACGCTCAGAGGCAGACACAGCAGGAGCCGAGGACTCAGCTGGAGGACCTCAGGCTTTACCAGACACATACTGTGAGGTATAAAAGCTCAGGAGTCCTTTGTTTAGGGTCTCTCCTCAAAGGCACCAGCTCGAGATATTTTTCTCTTTTTGAATGGCAGTTAAATTATTTTAAGGATCCAGATGTCTGAGATTCTGCTCTGTGAAACCTGGGGTTGAGCTGGTAAGAAGAAAGTGCATGTGAAGCAGCTTGCTGCGAAGGGTCTTTGGTCCTATCTCAGGTGGTGTCAGTGTGATTGCCACGACGACTCCTGTATGGTCAGGCAGGAAGGTTTCCCTAACAGTGATGTACAGTGCAATTGCTCACTGCTAGCTGGCTGATGCCCAGCCAGTTCCTAAGCAACATCCCCTTGCCCCCAGTTTATAATCCGGGCATGATGCCCTATGGTATGGAATATCCCTTTGGCCGGATCAGTCCTTCTGTCTGTCTCCCTTCCCAACTTCTTGTGCATCCCTTTTTCCTCCAGTATCCTCACTGACTAGGACAGTATAAGAGACGACAGCATAAGAGACAGGAGAGACACTGAACCCACTGTGGGACAGTGAGGTGCTGTGTTGGGCTGAACTACCTATCAGGGTAAATCACAGCACCTGTGTTCCCACTCTGATTCGAGTACTCTATAAGACATCCTGAAAACTTACAGGCTCTGTGCTCCCAGATACTGGAGCTCTATACTCCCACCCCTCTACACTGACTAGTGAAGGATTTTTAAAAGGACAGCACTGCTAGTGCCAGCCAGGTACCAAACTACATGGCAGTGTCTGCTCCCTTCCTGTGCTGAATGGAGGGGAGGCAGCACCTTTCAAAAATTGTAAGAGGTTTCAGATTTTCACACCAGAAGATCTTGTCTAGGTTAGTAAACTGTGAATGACATGACTATATCTCCAAAAGTGGAATGAAATTGTGGTCAAGGGCTGTTGGCAAATAACAATTAATGGTGGTGATATGAATGAATCTATTTATTATTTTTGTCACCTACAAAATTAATTTTAGTATCTTATTCCATGACCTTGACCCACAGATGACTCCAGTGGAAGTGAAATAATCAGGTTAATTTATTTTTGTCTTAGTTCCTGTCCTAAGTACATTTTTTAAATTACAATCTTCTAGATGAGTCAGTGATGTAGAAGTTAATTAATTTCTTACAATATCTGATCAAAATCCCCCTAGAGCAAAAATGCAAACTAACACCTAAGATCATTCCTTAAATTACAGCAAATCCACTATGTATCAGATCAACACACAAAAATTGCCTAGAAACCTTCTGCTTCTAATCTGCACATTTTCCTCTTTTGAGTTTTCCTTCTTTCCTGTGTCAAAACGAGTATAAATTATGCAAACAGGAATTTCTGTGTGAAGAACATGTAATGCAAAATACTTGAAGGTTTTCTAGACCAGCCAGTATAATTGCTACTATTATAAATTTATTTATCTTTTGTGTTTTGTGTCTTAAAGTGAGATGTTACCTGAGGATGTTGATGCAGGAAAACCTGTACATTCTTTCATCTCGCAAATGTCTGAGGAAATGAAAATATATGAAAAGACATCTGCTGAAAAAAATATAGTCACATATGCTTGATACTGACATCCTTTGAGGGAACTTGTACAAAAATATTTTCAGAAACTGACGTAGTCATAGTTATTGGCTACATTAGGCTGTTAATTAGAAAATCTGTAGAAGTTTTCCTGCAAAGCCAGCTTTCATTGGTAAAGTCTGTTAGTATACAATATTTCTTAAAGTACATCAAGATTATTGATAAAAACAAATCTACGAAACACTGCACTAGGAAAATTAGGAGTTCTAGCCTCCTTCCTCTGATGCTGGGTAACTCTTTTTGACTCTAATGCCATAATTTCCATCCTGTGAATCCTGATACAACTTTTGTGATTAACATATTGGAGAATGAGATTGAATCTCTAAACTGAAAAGCTGATGCAAAACTACTGGAAAGTGCTGGAAGTTTAATTTCATGCGTAAATAAACCTAACTATGTGAAAGAACCAGACTCCACTTGAAATACCTGTGTCTATATAACGACATGAGTTATTGTCCTGAAAGAACTTTATTTAAACTTTATTACAAAATCTGCAGCTGACTAAAAAATCACAGTGATCACTACTTAACACTCAGTCTATATCCCAAAAAACTTCCTGTATCTTGTATTTTTTTAACAGCACACAACCAAATACTGCCATATTAGATAAGACTAGGAAGCAGAAGCACAGAGTAGCTTTTTTTCCTCCATTCTTCATATTTCTGCAATAATCTGACAATTGAAACTGGTATGTCCAAAGTGTTTTGCCTACAAAGGAAAATAAACCTTGAGATTTCTAAAAAGCTCTCAATGAGAGATATTCGAGATATTATTTTTTTCTTATTTGGAATAAAAATAAATTTGTCAATAACAAAATTTCCTAAGACATTGATTTCATCATAAATATTTTTGATTTAGGGAGGGGGAAGATAACATTACTTGTGGAAACNTGGAGATGAACGCTCAGAGGCAGACACAGCAGGAGCCGAGGACTCAGCTGGAGGACCTCAAGCTTTACCAGACACATACTGTGAGGTATAAAAGCTCAGGAGTCCTTTGTTTAGGGTCTCTCCTCAAAGGCACCAGCTCGAGATATTTTTCTCTTTTTGAATGGCAGTTAAATTATTTTAAGGATCCAGATGTCTGAGATTCTGCTCTGTGAAACCTGGGGTTGAGCTGGTAAGAAGAAAGTGCATGTGAAGCAGCTTGCTGCGAAGGGTCTTTGGTCCTATCTCAGGTGGTGTCAGTGTGATTGCCACGACGACTCCTGTATGGTCAGGCAGGAAGGTTTCCCTAACAGTGATGTACAGTGCAATTGCTCACTGCTAGCTGGCTGATGCCCAGCCAGTTCCTAAGCAACATCCCCTTGCCCCCAGTTTATAATCCGGGCATGATGCCCTATGGTATGGAATATCCCTTTGGCCGGATCAGTCCTTCTGTCTGTCTCCCTTCCCAACTTCTTGTGCATCCCTTTTTCCTCCAGTATCCTCACTGACTAGGACAGTATAAGAGACGACAGCATAAGAGACAGGAGAGACACTGAACCCACTGTGGGACAGTGAGGTGCTGTGTTGGGCTGAACTACCTATCAGGGTAAATCACAGCACCTGTGTTCCCACTCTGATTCGAGTACTCTATAAGACATCCTGAAAACTTACAGGCTCTGTGCTCCCAGATACTGGAGCTCTATACTCCCACCCCTCTACACTGACTAGTGAAGGATTTTTAAAAGGACAGCACTGCTAGTGCCAGCCAGGTACCAAACTACATGGCAGTGTCTGCTCCCTTCCTGTGCTGAATGGAGGGGAGGCAGCACCTTTCAAAAATTGTAAGAGGTTTCAGATTTTCACACCAGAAGATCTTGTCTAGGTTAGTAAACTGTGAATGACATGACTATATCTCCAAAAGTGGAATGAAATTGTGGTCAAGGGCTGTTGGCAAATAACAATTAATGGTGGTGATATGAATGAATCTATTTATTATTTTTGTCACCTACAAAATTAATTTTAGTATCTTATTCCATGACCTTGACCCACAGATGACTCCAGTGGAAGTGAAATAATCAGGTTAATTTATTTTTGTCTTAGTTCCTGTCCTAAGTACATTTTTTAAATTACAATCTTCTAGATGAGTCAGTGATGTAGAAGTTAATTAATTTCTTACAATATCTGATCAAAATCCCCCTAGAGCAAAAATGCAAACTAACACCTAAGATCATTCCTTAAATTACAGCAAATCCACTATGTATCAGATCAACACACAAAAATTGCCTAGAAACCTTCTGCTTCTAATCTGCACATTTTCCTCTTTTGAGTTTTCCTTCTTTCCTGTGTCAAAACGAGTATAAATTATGCAAACAGGAATTTCTGTGTGAAGAACATGTAATGCAAAATACTTGAAGGTTTTCTAGACCAGCCAGTATAATTGCTACTATTATAAATTTATTTATCTTTTGTGTTTTGTGTCTTAAAGTGAGATGTTACCTGAGGATGTTGATGCAGGAAAACCTGTACATTCTTTCATCTCGCAAATGTCTGAGGAAATGAAAATATATGAAAAGACATCTGCTGAAAAAAATATAGTCACATATGCTTGATACTGACATCCTTTGAGGGAACTTGTACAAAAATATTTTCAGAAACTGACGTAGTCATAGTTATTGGCTACATTAGGCTGTTAATTAGAAAATCTGTAGAAGTTTTCCTGCAAAGCCAGCTTTCATTGGTAAAGTCTGTTAGTATACAATATTTCTTAAAGTACATCAAGATTATTGATAAAAACAAATCTACGAAACACTGCACTAGGAAAATTAGGAGTTCTAGCCTCCTTCCTCTGATGCTGGGTAACTCTTTTTGACTCTAATGCCATAATTTCCATCCTGTGAATCCTGATACAACTTTTGTGATTAACATATTGGAGAATGAGATTGAATCTCTAAACTGAAAAGCTGATGCAAAACTACTGGAAAGTGCTGGAAGTTTAATTTCATGCGTAAATAAACCTAACTATGTGAAAGAACCAGACTCCACTTGAAATACCTGTGTCTATATAACGACATGAGTTATTGTCCTGAAAGAACTTTATTTAAACTTTATTACAAAATCTGCAGCTGACTAAAAAATCACAGTGATCACTACTTAACACTCAGTCTATATCCCAAAAAACTTCCTGTATCTTGTATTTTTTTAACAGCACACAACCAAATACTGCCATATTAGATAAGACTAGGAAGCAGAAGCACAGAGTAGCTTTTTTTCCTCCATTCTTCATATTTCTGCAATAATCTGACAATTGAAACTGGTATGTCCAAAGTGTTTTGCCTACAAAGGAAAATAAACCTTGAGATTTCTAAAAAGCTCTCAATGAGAGATATTCGAGATATTATTTTTTTCTTATTTGGAATAAAAATAAATTTGTCAATAACAAAATTTCCTAAGACATTGATTTCATCATAAATATTTTTGATTTAGGGAGGGGGAAGATAACATTACTTGTGGAAACACATGAAGATGAGATGATGTAAAGATGAGAAAGGAAACAGTTCCCAGCACAATGCATACTTAAAAGACAGCCTGCTGCAGAGAGAATAGGGTAAAAGAAAACATTGTTTCTTCCATGTTTGGTTGGTTGGGTTTTTTCACTCACTGAATATAAAAAAAGTCTATTTTCCTTTCTCAATCCATGACTTTACATAAAAATACTTAAAACACTTTTCTCCCCTTTTCTGGCAGGGGAAGGTTTGCATGCTCCGTCTGTTTTCTTTTTGTTTTCTTTTAAATTCTCCAACTCCTTATCCTCAGCAAAAGCTGATAAGAGAAGAGATATTCTTATATTATTAAGTATATACATATGTATATATGTATATATATGTATATATATACATATATATATATATGTATGTAGGTATTTATTCACCTACAATTGTAGAATTTAAAGCCCTTATTAGTCTGGCAAATTTAAAGCCTTAACAGTAAGCTAAAAAACCCTGAAATAATTTTATAGAATCATAAACCTTAACTTTTTTTTTTTGTATTTTGCTTGGCCTAAAAGTTATTTTACAGTCTTTGCTGAAGAACCAGAACCATAAACCAGAAGAATAATATTATTCCTAATTTCAGTCTGTACCCTCCATGGTCTTACTCCAAATTTTAAGGTATCAAGTACTTTCAAGATCACAATGTAATTATTCATCTGGATAAGCAAGAAACATCTGGAGTCCATTCATGATGCTTAAGGTTTCGCACCAGATGAAAGAGATAAGGTTTATCTCTAAGTACTAACTGAAAAAATACAATAAAATTTGATACGGTTACATCGATTTAAATGACAGAACAATTATGATATCTATAAATCACTACCTATAATCAGAATTTATAAGTGTTTATCCAGCTTACATTTACAGAACTGAAGAAATATTTATAGCGTATGTAACATAGAGGTGTAATGACCTGAGGTAGTTCCTGTGGCTGGTAAAGTTTTACAGTAACTGATATTGGAAAGGTAAGAAAGTAGTTTAAGATTTTATGTTGCATTTTACTGGATTTAGTGTCTAATTACAAAAGGAAAAAAAAAAAAAAAAGATTGCCTACAATCAAGATAACCTGAATAAATTGTGGTTTATTTCTGGCCACAAGAAGATTAGTATGTGTTTTGAGTATCCTTGTAGGATTTTGCTACGCCACATCTAGACTGGCACATTGATCCTAGTGATCTGGGAAGTCACAGTCAAATCTTAAGGTATCTTGAAAGAAAATCCAAGGCAACACATCCCATCAAATATAACATGTGGAGTAAACCATACTCATGTAAAATCTTTTAATTAGCCCACAAATGCCAATTCAACATTTTAGTTATTTTTGATGTATCTGACTTGCCTGATTTCTGTAGAATTTTTGACCCAGCTGGAAATATGTTGTCAAAGCTCTTCCAATATCTATACAACACTGACCACAAGACTTGCACCTGGACTTCCTAATGAACAGTAATTGGGAAAAGAAATAATGTCCAACTATTGTGAAGGTAGCCGGAAAAATAGAGCAAGAAGGAACATCACTGCAGAATTTGTATGAAAGCAAAAAAAAAAAAAAAAATCAGTGTTACATTTCAAAATGCTGAATTAATTGCTCAGTATAACTTACACCTAAACACTACAGAGCAGGTCACATAAATTAGATTATCACCTTGGATATGCATCACAGTATATCTGGTAAATTTATTTGCAAGATCATTCAGATGTTTTATGTTTATTAAAACCCATCAAGCCAGATCAGTCCCCCACACTAAAAGCCCTGTCTTTTCTCAGGGATGTCTACTGGCCATGCAGAGAAAGTTAAAGTTAGAGGGTTCACTTTCTGGAGCCAATCAAAAATACTCTGAAACCTCAGAAGCATTTCAGTTCAGACAATACCAAGGTGGAACTAAATCAGAGTGCTCAAAGAAAAATTCAGCTAAGAAGCAAACAACTGTCTCTGCTTTGGTCACAAAAGCTGCAAAGAGGGAAAAGAGAACAGGAGCCTACATAACTGTATGCCCACAGGATGGAGAACTTAATTACCAGGCAGTGTTTAAAATTACCTTTGAGTAAGTAAAGTAAAAACAACAAAACTTCACATACAGGAAGGTATAATTCTAAATTGCTAAATAAATACAATAAAGAAATAGATATTGTGTTTTAATCTATTGTGTTGTGATCTGGTCTTTTCTGCCTTGATACCCTTAGCAGGTGCTTCCTTTCTTGCATAGCTGTTCAGGAGCTACATCTTTAGTGGGCTTGGTGCTGTGGATGGCATTCAACGCCTGCCTTATGCAGGAATGTAGTGGTGTACACTGGCCCTTTTCATGGTGCCAGTGATAACATTAGCCAGTGAAACAAACTATGGGATAATTTTCCTGATGTTCAGAGAAGCAGGCTTATGAAAATATCCTGATCTTATGCCAGATGTCTTGATTTTTCTCTTGAAGCAGCCATTGTTTAAAAAAAAATTCTATGTATTAAGATTTTTCTTCATTACCTTAGTTGACTGCAAAAAAAATAACCACCCCTTCAAGTCCACTGTCATATAATTGATGCCCTAGAGTTTGTGACCAGTGACCCTTAGTGACTTATCTCCAGTTGCCTTCCAGATATTCTTTGTAACCATCATCTCTTCCTTTTTGACATTTTTGATCTTATGCAAGATATTAAAGATACTGTACCTCAGTTGGTGCATGTATAATTACTTAGTAGAATGGAGGGAGAGAGAGGGAGGTAATAGGGCAATGGACAACGAGACAAATCAGAGTTGGTCACTCTCATTTGGAGGAAGGTCTGTGACCACCTTAGTCTTTTGTGTAGGAACAGAAGCAGAATTGCAGTTCATTGAGGTCAAAGTTGCTTGCTATCCAATCTCTTCTCAAGGGAAAAAAAGAGGACACCCACGAGACTTGCAATGACTGAGCTTTTCTAGAGAAGTTACTGTGAACCAGCAACTACTTAGATAGAAGTTTGTATTCTCATAGGCTGGGGAAACATGAGACTCCAAAAAAAATATATTTGTTAGACTTGAAGAAACTGCACATTCCTCATTTATTCCAACCATACGAGTTGAAATTTTGTGCTGTGGGAGTGGCTGCCTCGGTAGAGCAAGAAGACCAAAAGTTCTAATGTCAGGCTGATGTCTAAATCAGCCCCTTTCATGAGAAGTATCTATCCTGAAGATATTCCATTTGCCCTTTTAAGACTTCCAGAGTCTGCCTGCTCTCCCAAGTTAGAAGACCCCTTTACCTCTACAATAAAACTGCAATGACATGTATTTCACATCAGTGCTGTGATACTGCTTCATTTTGGGAAGACACAGAATTATGGAAATACTCTTGTTACCATAAATTATGTCACTTCTGTTGTCTTCTAGATACTCTATGCATAAACATCTGTTCTGTTTTCACACATTTCATTTGCTGTCGTGTACTGTGTATTCCTTCCTCCTTTTGTGACTAATTCTATTTATTTACGTTTGATGTGTGCTCATTTGAGAGCTGTAGGTTGTTCTTTTCTTCTTCACAGGAACAAAAGCTGTAGAGAACCCCATGAGTCAGCACAAAAGAGGCTTAACTGGGCTCTGTTCTCTGAAATTTTTCATGGTATTCCACAGTGAATCATCCATATATTTACTAAAATAATTTTATTCTGTTTTATAGAGGAATTTAGTACAAAGTACCGTATTTTTTTAGCTTTCCATCATATAGTCTTCTTATGTGCTACCTTTCTTTTGATGGTCTTGTCTAGACATATGGTGTAACAAAGAGTTCAAAATAAACCCAGCTTCCTTAATACAATTTTTGCAAGAACTGATATCTGATAACTTATAGCAGTTCTAAGTAATTTTTTTAACTTCAGTATTAACCTGTAATTCCCTAAAAGTTATATTAAGTTTTTCTACAATAATTGCATTTAGAGCAACTCTCTGTTTTAATGCTGCATAAATTAATGCCTTCTTCAATTTAAAACATAGCATGACATCATTTATTTAAGTATCAGTAAAGTTCAAACTAATCCAACATTTTAGACTCTTTGTCCTAGCAAAATAATTTGCTGCTATTTTAACTGCATCAAAATGTTGACATGTCATTTATAACTAGTGTTGTTAATATAAAAGCTAAAAAAGGTTTATGGCTTTAAAAAAGTGATTCAAGAAAAATGATTGGTTATGCAACAAAAAGATCATCTCCCTACACACAGAGGAGTGTAGTGGTACTAGGCAGGTAAAGGAAGCCAAATAACTTAGTTGGAGAGACAAATGCTGCCCTGGCCAAGATGTCAACTGAGATGAACTTGTGTGTCTGTATGTCTGTCCATCTGTACCTGAGGCAACTGTGGGAGAGCAAAGATCCAGAACCAGCACATGGATGGACTGTGTGTGAGATCCCAGTTCTGGGGGGATTCAAAGTGTGTGTGTTTGTGTCTGTTTGTGTGTTTGTGCATGGGTACATGGGGGCCTGTACCAGAAACTGTAGTGGGACTGCAGCACAGGGGCTAAGTGCATATTCCAGCAGCTGGGGAGGCTGGGGAGCAGGAGCAGCTACTGAACAGATCAAGTGTCTGAGGTAAAGGGAACCATGTTGCACAGTCTCTATATAAATATTTTCCACTAACTGGCTGTTAACCTGATAAGTCACACAGGAGAGAAGAAAAAGGTTGTTTTTGCTGTGTTCCTACGAACTGTCTGTGTGTCTGTCTGAGATTGGTGTGATCAGCTGCGTATTTTTGTAGGTCTGTGTTGTATATGCCTATTTCTGCACATGTCCATTGGGAATTCATGCTCAGCTTCTTCTTTGTTTAATATGGGCTTGTGGAGTTGAAGCAGCCCATTCTTCACTGGGCTTCTGATTTAAGAGATATGCAATAAAAAATATAGAAATTCAGATCTCAAATAATACTTCACTACAGGTTAGGTCTAAAGGTTTCATTTGTATATCTGTTTTATTTTTGGTGTTCTCAAAATGTTTCATTTCTAATTCTAAACTTTTACCATTCTTTTTTTACAATTGTATTGAAGTATGAAATTTCAATTAATATAATTATTTTATTAGTTTGTTTTATAAATTCAGAGATGTTTATTTTGAAAGAGTCAAAATAGAGCTGTCAGAACAGTGTATGCAGAATACAGAGCAGAAAACTATTCCAGCATAAGATGCACAACCTTCTGTGCTATAATATGTCACCATTTACAAAAAGAAATTACTCAGTGGATCTCAAAAAAATGATGTTAAATTTTTATTTTTCCATTGGATGCCTTTTGGTTTGTTTCCTCTACCAAAATGAGAAAAATATCAGAGTTTAAGAATATCCTATGCAATGCTTTTTGAACACTTTTATGCACAAGACTTTTAAAAACGTAGAGTTTACTCTGCTAAATAAAAAAAGGATGGGCAAGCGTATTTGAGTGATGAACTCTTTCCTTACAACTTGCTTCCTGCTTGCTGCCTGCTTCTGCCTTGTGCTGTTCCAAAAATCATCTGTCCAAGATAATGGCCAGATGTGCTTCAGGGGCTTTTCACTGTAGGGATCACTTCTGAGAGGTATTATAAATAAGGCTGTACCAAATGTGATTCTTTGCCTGTCCCAGGCACCGTAGCATTTTCAAACAATTTTTTATAAATGAACATCAGTCTTGCAGGTGGCAACCTCAGTTTTGTAGTAAGAAAATTATCACTCTCATATACTGTAAAGTAATCCCCCACTATCCCAGATACTTTGAAATGAGAGAATACAAATACCTACTCAAGAAGCATTATTTATGTCTTAGGTTTAGAGAGCCATTATAAGGTTGACAACCAGGATCAAAGGCCATGTGTGGGCATAGCAAGTATTCTGTCCTATGATTTAAGTTGATTTTGGCATAAATTAACTCCTTTGCTTTTGTTTGGGAGACATGGACAATTTACTGGAGCAAATACGTTTAACAATCACAATCTAACTCTCCATACCTGTAAGGCTTCCACAAGATTTATCTTCCATGATGTCATAATGGTTCAGAGAGATGTGGGACAGAAAGAAAATGTGATACTTTTTGCGCAGGAAATTTTGCTCTACAGCAGCTCACTATGCAAGATTGAACTTACTGAGCTGCAACAATGCTGTGCAGCATCTGTCTTCACTGAACAAATATCCCCAAGTAAAGTAACAAAAAAAGATTCTGCAGGTACAGCTTCAGTATTTATTTTAAAGAATCTTTGTCCAAAGCTTGTTAAATAAGGTGTTAAATATATTACTTTCCCCATAAAGATAACGAATAGATCTTCCATATTTAGGTGTGTAGCCAAATATATTTTCCATGTTGGTTAGGTACTGTGGCACTCCCTGAAGCTATGTGAACTACCTAGCATCTCTTTTAACACTACTGAACCTTACAGAGTTGTTCCCAGACTGGTTTTGCTTATGACTGTTTTTTCTTAATAAACTTTAATGTTTTGATCCGACCAAAAACCTGAGTAGAATAATTTAATTTTGGCTGATTTAAGAGGAATATTAAAGTTCAGACAGATATGTAGTCAGCCATAGATGAAGTCATCTTTATTTAGATGTTCCCTTCAGTCTGAAGCCTTCCTTCATGTTCTACTCCCCTTCCTGGGGCAAAAGTTTTAATTTTTAAGAAAAGCTCCACTTTACTATAATTTAGGTATTTCCCACTATGTATGATTTTTTTCTTTTTCATTTATGCTTACTGTTTGGAAAATAGCCAAAAAATTATAGTCAGAGTAGGCTGATTAGAAATGAGCTTTTGTAGTCATTATCCCAGATGGATTCAAGCCTAAAAAAGATGATGTTTTATGGTATTACCCCATATCTCACTATTGCTTGCAAACAAATAATGCAATTAAAAGAAATTTACAGAAATTTAAGAAGATGCCTTTTATCACATAGTACCCAAGCAATCTAGCTTTCACTGGAAACAGAAATATACTATCTTTAGTTTCCATTTTTTTTTTTGTTTTTTTTTCTTTTCCTGGTTGTTGCAACTGTAGAAGAAATTAAAAAAGCTATGGATGTCAAATACACCTTTTATGTATTTTAACACTTTAAATTCTGTCTTCTGACTCCCTACCATAATGCGGAATTGGACTTAAAAATCAGCTCATGCCAAAGTCAAGCAAAAACACAGATACTGTGAAGAAAATTAACTTTACCTCAGACAAAGGCAATACAGGTAGACTTTGATTAATGAGGACACTTAATGTGAGAGGCTTAAATAATTGGGGAATATGAGATTTAAGGCAGTTTTACCTCCTTGGTATTTCTCTGCAGGCCAGAGCCAACACTCTGTTGCAATTCCTGGTTTTACTGTCTAAGGCATGTAGCTGTTATCATGCTCTGGTTAGGGAAGTTAGGCACAAATATCTATCATGAATGGTGCTTCTGAGCCTATATGGTTAGTTATTGGTATGCCTTGATATGATATATAGCTATCTACCTACCTACCTACCCATCCACCTACTAAAGAATATTTAATGAAAATTGTGCAGATAATGTATTTCTTGTATTTTATGACTGAAGGAAAAGTCATTAGTAAAAGTTTTGAAACCATGTAAAATGTGTTTTCCTGAGACAAGACGAAAATTATCTGAGAATATTTTGGATTCTACAAAGTATTTTCCTCAATCTGAAGTGGAATAATCAATTTATTTACAGATCATAAGTTGATTTTTTTTCAAAATTCTTAGAAACTGGGAAGCTCAGGATGGAAAGCTGCTAGCAGATCATTTGATGAGACCATTTCAGTATTTCTTCTTTATATATTTTTCCATTTCCAGTACTAAATTTGATCCAAATGTGTAATGTTTCAGTTACCCTAATCTGCACTTAGAAGAAAATATGCTATTAATTTTTTGTGATCTCTATCAATTTTTATTATCCTATCAATAGAGATCAAATCAAGATAAGATAAAGAATCGGACATCTTCGTACAGTCTTCAGAGAAAAGAAACATTGAGGTTTTTTATACCAAGGACTGAGACAACAAAAATAAAATTTAAAAAATATTTTAAAACCCCAAGAATTATTTGTATTTAACTTTCAGCACCCAATGGATAAGCTACGTAATATTTTCTCTCTAATGTGTTTTTAATCTGATTCCATGAATGCCTGTCAAAAAGCAAGTGAGGTATTTTAGACTGCAGTTACACAAATGCAATTGTGATTGACTCATTAAACATAAAATGATAATTAGTCCCATCTTAACATCTGATTGCACTTTAATATGGAACTTGAGCAAATACCTCAACAGATCTGATTATTAAAAAGAAGCATAGAATAACTTGATATGTAAATGCATGAAGAGTTTTTAGAAGGTTATGAAGATTTTCATATGCCAAACTGTCCACTTTGGTGAAAAACTCTTGTGGAATAAAGCTCACTACTGATAATCTCTGTAAGGTCTCTTCAGTATAAATCACATATGAAATAACATACATAATTTCTGGTATGTGTAGTTCATTTAAAAAGACATAAAGTAATTACAGATGTAAAATCGTTACCTCTTCCAGGCCTTTACTAGTTCAAAATGGGATTTCTTTCTGTAATTTTTAGAGGCATCCAGAAAATTTAATGAGCAGTGACCCAGGCAGGATTGTCCTCTTCCATTTTTTTCTGTGTAAGTAAAACACATTTGTACTTGCCTTCTCTCCTGGCAAATAGTTAGTAGTAGTAGTCCAGTGTAGTCTAGTAGGCAAAATGGCTTGACAGATTTTACAATGGTTCCTCACGAAGCTATTCAAATCTCTGCTCTCCTATATTCATATTTTCCTTGCTGAAATCCCCCTTCTGTATTTTGCTATCCATGACATCAATACTAATAAGTTCTTCCTAAAGTTTGATATTATACAATCACTGAATGGGCAAGGCTGGGAGGGACCACAGCAGGTCATCTGGTACAACCTTCCTGCTCAAGTTGGATCATCATAGAGCACACTGAACAGGCTTTTGTTTTGTTTTATTCAGTTCTTGAATACCTCCAACGGGGGAGACTCCACAACCTCTCCGGGCAATCTGTTCCAGTATGCAGTGACTCACAAAGGGAAGTTGTTCTTACTCACATTCAGTTGGAACTTCATGTGCATCACTTTCTGCCCGTTGCCTCTTGCCCTACTGCTTGGCACCGCCAAGCAGATCCTGGCCCCAACCTCTTGCCACCCTCCCTTCAAATATGCTCTTCTTAATGCACCCCAGGATATCACTGTCTTTCTCAAACACAAGAGGAATGCTGGGTCACGGGCAGCTTGTTGCTTTGCAACAGGTGTGCCCCCAGCCTGTGCTGGTGCATAGGATTATTCTTCTCCAGGTGCAGGACCTTACATTTGCCTTTGCTGAATTTCAGACAATTCTCTGTTCATCTCTCCAACTTGTTGAGGTCCTTCTGATGGGCTGCACAGTACTCTGGCATACCAGCCACTACTCCCAGCTTTGTGTCATAAATGAACTTGCTGAGAGGCATCTGTCTCTTCATCCACCTCACTGATGAAAAATGAAAAAATAATGGGCCCAGTATTGAACCTTGGGTGACAGTAGTGGCATTTCTGTCCTACCATATATATGGTTTTTTGCTACCTACTGAGAAATGGATATTTTCTGAAATTTTTTCAGTTTCATGTGCTAGAATTTCCATCAGTCATTCCTTCCTCTGTTGCTAGATATACACACACAGATACATATATACGTATTTATGTATATATATATACACACATATAGGACATTCTTTTGACAGTCTTCAAAGTAAATCTTTTATAATTTATCATTTTTCTGGAAAAAAACCCAAATGCCAAACCTTTATTCTCTTGATAAAGATTGCAAACTTTCAATATTACTATGGAGATAACTTTCCATAGAGATAAACGTATGGAAATTAGATTTTTTTTTTGAATGCTGCTTGTGTGACATCCATTATTTACCCTCTAAAACCTTGAAGTTATTTAATCATAGTGCAAGATGCAATTGTGAGCATTGTTGGCTGATGACATATGGTGTTGTAGAACATTTTCAAATGAAACAAGAGTCAGAAATCTGATGTTCATAAATAAAATTAAACATATAGAAAGCATATCCTTAGAGTAGGCATTGATGAAAAATTAATCAGCAAAATACTTCTGGAAGGATAAACTGAGGGGGTAAAAAAATGATTCAACATAATGGAACAATAATATAAATAGAATAACCAAAAGACAAGACAACAAAATTTTCTGAGTTTAAAAACTAGAGAAAAATTTTGGGGAAGTCATATAGAAAATCAGATGAAAAAGACATTAGAAGAAAAACAAAATTAGATCAATTTGTAAAGAGCCTAATCATTTGTAAGATTATCTGTCTCTGGTGCTCTGCTCCTACTCACCTTTATTTTGAGCTCTCATCAGCCAGCTTGATGCACCCTACTGTTTTTTCTACTCTTATATTAGAAACATTGCCCAATAATTCAATAGCATAAAATTAACTGCTGTGTCTTTTTCATACTGTGATAAGGGTGGACAAAACACTTTCTTGCTTGAGTCGTTCTAAACATTTTCCAATCATAAAAGGCTTAAAACTAACTGAGATTAACTGCATGATCAATGTAAATGAAAAGTTAATTACAAGTCAGAAATCATGACCAAGTTTTATGCAGTGGAAAATGCTGAAAAAAAAACAGGCACCAAATATTTGTTTAAAATGTTAATGGTGTGTTTTGTTAAATAAAGTAATATCCCAAAACCCACAGCAGTAACTACTTACTGACTTTTGGTAGGATCTTTCCCAAGGAAGAACTCTCCAGAATAGTTTTGATATGGTACATTCTTCTTCTTATATTAATATTGATAAACCCTTTACTGCACAAAGTGAGCAAAACTTCAGGTAGAAAAAGTAAGTTGTAGGGGGATTTTGGAATATTTTGTTCCCATACAGAAGTTAATGAACTGCACAGGACTGACTTTTAAAACTCTACATCACTCTGGACAGATTACCATTAAGAGCTTCTTGTGAGAGCAGGAGGCATAAGAGGACAGCTGGTAAGAAGTGCCCAGTCAGTGAAGAACCAGCATGAAGAATGCTCTAGAAAATGGAAATTGGGCCAAGGCCACACAGGTTTATCCCACATTTAGCCACAAAGTTTCATTTAATAGCACATTTTCTTTCAGCCTGACCAAGAGCTTCAAACTTGATCAAGGCTTTCAGCTTCCAGCAGGACTGAAGAATTCTGTAGTTGAGGTCCAGTCATTCCAGAAAAAAATTCTCCATCATGACCATGTAATCCCTGCCGTGTTGTTGGATAGCACTGTGCAGGTCCCTGGAAGATTGAGCACTTGCAAAAGGTTCAGCACAGCCCAAGACTGAATATCAGCTGGGAGGTTCTTGAACTTGAAACCTTCCTAAACTTAGAGTAGAAAGCTCTGTGATGTTGCTGCAACCTTAAACCTGGAGCATTCTTTCCCACTCACTGACCCCCTCCAGCCTTGTGCATCTTTTTGGTGTGCAGCCTGCTGCAGTTTCTTCCAGTTGTGGTCTATCCATCATAGGTAGTCACAGACTGCTTGCCAGGGTTCACCATAGTGAAGCAAGCAAGGGCATTTTCACTCAGATCTTGGTGCTCTCCAGCACTGCTTGCCTTTCCCACATAAAACTTGCCTTAAAACTCCAGCAATAACATTACTGCTGTAAGAGCAAACTGACAGCAATACTGAGTGGTTGAAATTCTCAGAAGCAAGTCACAGTCCTTCTGAGACAGATGACAATTTAATAAAATCATGGAAAGATAAATGAGTAAATATCTGACTGTGCATGCTTCCAGTGTCTCTTGTTAGATACTCTCTGTGTAATGGAAGGATTACTAACAAGACTAGCAATTGCAATTGGATTATTGATTTATGCCATAAAAGGCAGAACTTTATCTGCTGTTTAACAAGGACGGGAGCAGAGATTTGTGCTTTACTGCTTTCCTCGGCTAGGCACTATCATGGGGACAACCAGGGACTGGTTTTTGTGATGACATCACTCATACAGACATCAAGAAAGAAGCCCTTTAGTACTCCAGACAGGGCTAGGCCCCACATCTTCACTGAAGTGATGATTTTGAGCACCGGAAATTTATGAACATATATAGGGAGATTTTTTTTTTTTACCAATCTATGTTTGAAGAACTACAATCTTAAACTAAGCATTTACTCTGCTTAGCTAGACACTGGTCCTTCAGAGTGTATTGAATAATGGACTTCATAGGGTTGACAGAAAATAAAAAACTGAAATGAAATGAAATTAAATGAAAAAATAATAAAAAAAAATAAATATTCCTGTTAAATAGTTTGTCTTCTTTCTTCCCTTCCAGTTAGTCACTGCTTGTTTAGGTATATACTATAAATATACTGAATGGATTTAAAAAATCATTTATTTGGATTTTCTTCTGTGATGAATTAATGTACACCACTGAGATGTTTTACAATCAATTTAGAGCTTTCTTTAAATCATTTTCTTTAGAAAAAATACAAAAAATTTGTGTTACAAAACAAGAATTTGAGTATACCAAATCCTCTATGCTGTAATGAGCTAATTTGCTAAGAGAAAGGCAGAACAGACAGTAGAGTTGATGAAGGGAAAGATCATTTAGTCTAGAAACACTGCTATTAATAGAAAATTTGCTATGCTTAGATAAGGAACAGAACCTATTTCAATTTCAAATTTTTCAATTAGAACATGGACTGATATTTGCAAGTCGAGTTTATTTCTTTAATTTCTTATTGCAGAGAAAACTTCTTTCAATACTCTAGTGTAGTACAGACAGACTGTCACCAGTTTAAATTGAATTTGTGATGCCATTCTGAGAAGGCTATGAATTTGTTCTGGAGTAGACTTAGTCTACTAAATTCCCCAGTCAGAATACAAGTTTAAAAGAGTAATTTACAAATTGCCACTTCAAAAATGAATATACAAGAACAGAGTGGAAATAATCTTCTGGTATTGAATGTAGTTTGGTCTGATAGTTGACTTTATTGCCTGTTTGAATAAAAAAGTTCAAATTCTCTCGTAATGACAGACTAATCAATCCCAGAAGATTCTTTTTAACGATAATAAAGCAGAATTCAAAATCTGTGTCTATTAGTTTATCAGATTTTTTTATTCCTTGTTGTTCTGTAACATATTATAGATTCTCAGAGGCTGTTAAAGACTATAGGTAGTGTTTTACACTGACTTCTGTGAGATGCTTTCCATCCTAACAGGTTTGTTGCAAATCTTAAATGGTGTAATTAATTAAAAAAAAATGAGAAAGAAGATTTTACTGTCTCTCTTTTTCTCTTCTCATTAAAGTGCTTTTTAAACTATTGTGTATATTTACACTTCATTGAAGGCCAATGGATGTACAAAAACATATATATAATTTTCTGATTTCTTGGTCATGATTGGAAAATCAATATCTTACATTTGAAAATGTGGGTTTTTTTAATATCAGAGCTGTATTTTTGAAAGCCTTATAGATGTATGTATATATAAAACCAAATATATAACATATTTTAATTAAAAATTGATTGTTCTGTTTATTTTCTGTCTTCCATGACCTTTTTTTTTTAGCCTATCATTTACATAGATGATGAAAGGAAAGCAAAAGAAGAATGAGGGGAAAAAAGCATAAAGAAAGGAAATTGTAATGAAAAAAGTTCACGCACTAAGGAAAATTAAGAGAAAGATAAATCTGCCACAGGCTATAGTCAAGTAAAAAAAAGGTATGAAGCAAAGGGGATGTATTCTTAGGTTTACATTCTGAATCCTAGTAGAAGAAGAAGGCAAATCCATTGATTTAACTGAACAGTTCCAGAACTGTTTTTCTGATCTGATGGTTAACACAAATCAGAATAATTTTTCTAAGTATAGTACTGAAAATGAAACGTGGAAAGTGTAATGCCAGTGCTCGTGAGTTACATAGATTACTAGAATTCTTTTTTCTTTATTTGTCACATATCACTATGGGAAGTGATTTTTTTGTAATTGGAAGAATATATTTGTTGTGGCATTTTCTGCAGTCAATGACATGGTCTCCAGTAATGTATCCTGTACTTAATTAAAAAGACTGAATAAAACTTTCAAGATTTTCAGACGTTATCAGATTTTAGGTAACATGACTTTAATGGCAGAAGAATCAAAACAGAACACAAAATCAAGCTAAGACACTTTCAATTAAAAGAGAAAATAATCTGTCTATTCTGAAATATTCCAAGACACCTGTGTTTTCCTTATCTCACTTTGTTGTTGACAGAAGCAGACAGACAGCTAAGTAGTATCTCACAATGCTGATCAGTGACAGGGTTCTCATTCACTTTGGATTGGATCAGGATTTGATCTGTGCTACCAACACTGAGGCATTTGTTTTTCCAAAAAGTGCAGATGCAGACTCTTGCTGAGCCTTATTAAAGTGATCTAAGAAGAGCAAGCACTTGCAATTTTCTTAAACAGCTGCTTGGACATTTCCATCAGATAGCTACTGTTTTGTGAATGTGGTGAGCTGAACACAACTGGCAGATAATCCCTGACCCAATTGCTCATTCACTCTGCTCTGGTGTGATGGAAGACAGAACTGGAAGAGCAAAACTGAGAAAGTGCAAAGGTGGAGTTAAAGACAGTTTAATAGAT
>VWZV01006115.1:113306-167715 GCA_013397155.1 Irena cyanogastra
GCCCAGCACACCAATCCCTAGCAAAAATCCCAAGTGACGCTAATGCAATCACTTACCACTTCCCACAAGCATGCTGATGTCCATTCAAGCCCTGAATAATGGCTATTTTGAAAAAATTCCCTCCTTGCAGCTTTTATTGCTGAGTATGATATCACATGGTATGGACTAGCCTTCTGGTCAGTTGAGATCACCCATCCCATCTGTGTCCTCTCCCAGTTTTTTCTCACCCCAAGCCTACCCACTGGTGGAATAGACTGTGAAACACTAAAGGCCTTGATGTTGCATAAACATTGCTCAACAATAGCTAAAACATTGTTTTGGTGACAAATCTAAACCACAGCCCCATATGAGCCACTATGAAGAAAAATCCTGACTGGTCCAGTGCAGTCATAAAATCTATAACCACAAAATAGAATATCTGAGGCCAAGGGTCAATGGTTGCACCTCTAACAAGAAGTTTAAAATCAGGTAATTTGAAGCTGATCTAGTCAATAAACGTCTTCTAAAAAGGAATTTTCTGTTTGCCAAGTATACTCTTTAGGGGACTAAGCCGTCTACATTCTGACAACTTGCTCAATGCAGAATGTCTAGTGAAAAAGTCTA
The DNA here is from genome assembly GCA_013397155.1 of Irena cyanogastra. Taxonomy (NCBI): domain Eukaryota; kingdom Metazoa; phylum Chordata; class Aves; order Passeriformes; family Irenidae; genus Irena; species Irena cyanogastra. The sequence continues at coordinate 113,910 of VWZV01006115.1, forward strand.
ACCCAAGAAATTATACATATTAAAATCATCGAACCATTGTCATGAAAATAACTCAGTAAAATTATGGACAAATACATTTTGTGAAAAGAAACTAAACCCAGCTTATTTTAAGAATTTCATTTTATTCTAATGAATTTACTTTTTTGCTATGAGTGAAAGGCTTTTTTCCATGTATTTAAGTATATATTTTTTTTTATAAATAAAAGGAAATATTTATCAAAAAATAAGGTGTATAACCTTATTTTTACATCTTATACCTGATAAATCAATCACTCTAAAAAAAATTAATATCAGAAAGGGCATTATTTTCAGCCTATGCTGATAATAAATGGAAAAATAAAGTAAATACTCTGACTGCTAATGGAAAGACAACATCCCCAAATTAGAAATATCTCCTTACACACTGATTCTTTTGTTATAAATTTATGATGTTTATTTGGGTCACATCTTTAATACATGAAGTCTACACTTCATTAGCTTTCTAATATGCAGGTAACTTTCTCTCAGATATCTTGACATAAAATGGTAAAGTAGAACTCATCTATAAAAAACCCCAACAAAAACTTCACTAGGCAATCTGAAATTGGGTTCTTTAACACTCTGTCCCGTGTAATGGCCATCGAATCGTAGCTACACAAAAGTTGGAAAAGGCCTCTAAGGGCATCAAGTCCAACCATTAATTCTACTACCGCCATGCTCACCACTAAACTGTGTCCCTACACACAAGTTTTTAACACTTCCAGAGGTAGTGATACCACCACTTCCCTGGGCAAATTGTTCCAATGCCTAACCACCCTTTCAGTGAAGAAATTTTTCCTAATATCCAATTCTAAACCCCCCTGGGGGCATCCCCACTTGTCCTGTCACTTTTTACCTGAGAGAAGAGATGGACTCCCACCTCACTAGAACCTCCTTTCTGGCAGTTAATAGAGAGGAATAAGATCTCCTCTGAGCCTCCTTTTCTCCAGGCTAAACACCCCCAGCTCCCTTACCCACTTGGCACAAAACCTGTGCCCCAGACCATCTGACAGTCCATGGAGGAAACTCAGATCTCTCCGATTCAACAGAAAGATTGCTAGGGAAATCATTCCAACTGTTTTGTTTTATACTATGTTATTTTTTCTCTGGTTAGTACTCAGTCTCTGATTGTACTTATAACTGTTATGATAACATCTCTCAATCTTTATATTCCTAAGCTTTGCAAAAGAATTTTTACTTCTAAGACAGAAAATATTTTCTTTATTCTTCTTTCCAATAACTTAAGTTAATCTTATGGAGATAGTCCAACTCATTAACCAGGACAAAGTATATTTCTTTTTCTAATTTGAAAGTTGAAAAATAGGGACATCCGAAATTTCTAAATAAATATAGTTGTTCATCAGAAATTTAGTTGATTTTGAGCATATTTAAATCACCTTCATATTTCCATTTTCTTAAGGCCATGCTTTAAAATCCAAAAATTTATACTTACCTGCTTCTATACTGTATTTCCATCTGTTCTTTTGCAAAGTGGTTTGAAACCGAAGGTACAGATAATTGTGCTACCAAAACCTCCCCATCATTTGATGGATCTCTTTACACTTTGGTATAATTTGGAAAAGAATAATTGATTCAATACCAAATTTCTCTACCGCCACCCTCCAAAATCCATTTCTTATCCCCATCCTCTTTTTATCAGTTAGCTTTTCTCCTATCTCTAGCTTCCACAAATATATAGAGCTCAAGAGTTTGACATTTATACTAAAATGTTAGCCTAACAGTGGTAAGCTGCACTGCCTGGATGAAAACCTCTATATTTAATTTTCAAAATGCTAAATTATTTTTTTGAGGAGTAACTCCTATAATAATTGCAATCAATGTTTCTTACTTGGGATGTTCAGATCATAACAGCTGCTGGCAATAGGCAAACTGCACATACACGGAACAAGGACTGCTGTGCTTTAAGGCAAAAACCTTTGTTAAGTGCTCATGCAGAGCACAGTACCCCAGAAGGCACATGGGGTGTATGATATTCTTTCAGAAGAGACAACATGGTCTCATGGAGATAGACACTTCTTTCTGTCTAGTGTAGGTGGAGAAGATCTGGCACAACCTCTACATTTCCATCTCCTTTCAAGAGGGTATGTGACAGTATGCAATAAACAATAGTTCACATTCACCTACAAACGTACTGAGTTATGTTCTAGCAATCCTTATGCAATGCACAGAAAGTCTTAAATACACCCAGAAGCATATTACCCTCAAAAATATGATCAAAAAGCTGTATAATAAATTTTTTATTATTATTATTACTACTACTACTACTACTACTACTACTACTACTACTACTACTACTAATAATAATAATAATAATAATAATAATAATAATAATATCCTTCAGTGTGAAAACTGAACTCACTAACATCCCCTGACTTTCAGGAGTGATTAGTGCTTAAAGTGAATACCCTGGTCCACTCACAACTTTTCCTTGATGTAGGGTATAAGCAAAGCAGCTGTTTCATGCTAGCTTACAGCAGCAAAACCATATAGAGGGATGGAAGTAATGTGCACATTCCAAGTGTTATGATATTTGGTAAAATATTTGTTATCACTAAGTCTGCTATTCAGGTGAAGATGTTCTTTGAAGAAGTATATAATTGACTTGGAAGAATAAGAATTTGAGAAGAATTCCTGTTGTTTCAAGGCAAATACAGAAAAAGTTTTCTTAGAAGTATGAACAGAGGTTTTACAAACTGTTTGGACAACTCCTCTACCTCCTTGTTTTCTTATAACATACTCTTTATTTTCATATGCTGTCATGCTTTCTTTATGTAGACAATAATCTCTGTGGGGTATCAGTATGATATGTACAATATGTCACAGATACATAAAAAAGGAAATTTTTTTTTCTTTATGATCCAAAATTTAAAAAAAACCCAAAACTTCTGTCTACACAGAATTTGTTTTTCTTATAAATATTATTTGGTTTAATAAATAGAGCCTTTTATGAGGATTTTCACAAGTTCCTGGGTATTTCCTCCTTACATGCAAAAAGTAATACTCTACCCTCAAAGAAAAAAAAAATAGCACCTGTCAACAGTTGAGAAAGTTGTCAAAATATATAAATATTTTTAAATTTAATCTTGACTTTGATGTTTCTTGTACAGGTGCTATAGGAATTGTGATGAAAGTCTTTGGTTCTGGTGGTATGGGAACTCTTGAGCTGTAGATAGAGTGGAAAAAATAGGGTTCATATGACACTATTTCCCAATCCTTCAGAGGAAAGTTGGGAAAAAACAAGCAACCAAATAAACAAAAAAAAAATCAAAAACTGAAACAAAAAACCCCCACCCTCACACAAAAAAAACCACCAGAAAAACAATCCAATTTACAACAACAATAAAATAGACAAATATACCCCCAAAAACCAAAACCAACTATAACAAAAGCTGAATTGTTGTTTAGGATGTCAATTTTGCTTGGAAATTAATGGGACTTTCAGGCGCAATATTTGTAACGTAAGCTCCCATAGGGTGAATATACTGAAGTAAAAACTAATCTTGCCTGGGAAAGCAGCTGTGGCACAGAATTTCCTTTAGATCTTCACAAGAATAAAAAAAAAACTAATGAGACATAGTGATGGTTATCAATTTCAACACTTTCAGTCAAAAATCATAGATTTTTTCACAAAACAAAAATAAAAAATACAGCACACCGTACTATTAGTTATACTGATACAGTTTTCTGATCTTTATTTTTAAAAGGGCTCTACAGCTATTTCCTCATGCTGAGAAGCTACCGCTCACTGTTTTTCTTTTCAGAGGGAATGAGTCTCATGGTTTACACATGGGGCAATTTAATATCAGTTAGTATTGCTATATATTATGCATATTTTATAGCATGAATCCAGAGATAATAATTTAACAAGATAATATAATAAAAAAGCAGTATTTGATCATACTGTGAATATTTGAAATAGGATTTGTAATTACTATTTCCTCTGGGAGATTAAAATATTAAAGCCATGCTAGTCGCACAGATTGTTCTTCTGACAACACTGTGTATAAACATCTCAATGTTTATTTTATTTCCCAGCATATTTCATGTAAGAAATCCAGAAGGAGTGGGCCCAAATCAGACACAGAGAAACTACTATCACGACATTCAGTTTGTCTGGTCCTGCTAGCTAGAGAAAGCACACTGGACCACCCTGGTCCTGGAAGATGATTTGAAACATATTGTATGGTCAGAATCCCAAGTTTGGGTTATTATTCTGATTTAGATTGCAGTGATCAGCTGTAACACAGGAATGGTTGGCAGGGATCCCCAAGCAGGCCCAGTCACCTGATTTTCATTATGGTTTTGGCTGAGGTAGAGTTAATTTTCTTCACAGTGGCTGTATAGGGCTGTGTTTTGGGTTTGTGCTGAACGCAGGGTTCATAATACAGAGGTGGTTTTTTTTTTCTGAGCAGAGCTTGCACAGAGTCAAAGCCTTTTCTGCTTTTCATACTGCCACGCTGGTGATGAAGTTGGGTGTGCATGGGAGGTTGGGAGGAGACACAGCTGGGACAGGTGACTCAAAAGGGATGTTCCATAGCATATGACATCATGCTCAGCCTACAAACTGGGATGAAGAAGGAAGATAAAGGTGGATGTTTGGAGAAATGGTATTTGAATTCCTGAGTAACCATTGTGCTTGATGGGGCCCTGCTGATTTGCTTGTGTGTGCAGCTTTTACATTCTCTATTAAATTGTCTGTATCTCAACGCATGAGTTTTTTACCCTTAACTATTCTATTCTCTCTTCCACCCCACTGGTGGGAGGCTGAACAAGGAGCTGTTTTGTACTTGGTTATTGGCTGGGATTAAATCACAGGTGGGGTGGATTAGTTTTCCCTACTTTTAACGCCAGAGCAAATCATAGTACCTAAAAAATTCAAAAAGGAAATTAAACTTTATATGAAATGGTCAGTCTATTTAAACAGATAAAAAGCCTACCAAACACTGAATGATCTAGGAATTAACATTCAATTAGCTGTTGAACTATTCTTTTTTCCACTATTGAAAGGCCAACACAGTAGAAGAAACAGTGCCATAAATGGGTAATTAAAGTGCAAACTGAGATATTCCTGTAACTATATGTAATTACCTTCCTAATGTTACAGAAAATGAATTAAATGGAAAGGATTAAAGTTTAAAAAAGCCAAATGTCATCTAAGATTTCTGAATTCAATAATTTTAGTTCAGACATTGTCTCCTTGGCAATCATTGCAATCTTACTATATGTATCTGAAATGTACTTTCTCAGTTATTTCAGAAATATGAATTTCACAAAGGATCATGCAATTTCATAACTAATTTCTGGATTTTTAGTTTAAAATATTGTAAGTGCAAACACACTACTACACTTTGATATGAATAAATAATAAAAGAGAGATAATCATAAGCAGCAGAGAAGACTTTGCATGGAAAATCAGCTGATGTAATAAAAATCTAAAATACTGTTTTACAATGTAAGCTTAGTACCACAGTCAATAATGTTAACAATTAAGTTGTAAGAAAACAATTATGTAACCTTTTATTCTAGGTACTTCTATTCTCTGTTTTGGAAATGAACCATAGCTGTGACCGTAATCAAATTTACTTTTCCACATGCAGATTTTGATTTTTCTCAGTTTCAGTGGAAGAAGATCATTCAGCATTTAAGAAATACAATTTCTTAAGATCAAAGCCTTAAGGAAAAAAAAAAATCTCAAGTCTGTTTTAGTCCTCTGTTCTGTGGGATTTTGTTGATTTGTTTTGTTTGTATGTTTTTACTTATTACAGACAGTAGAAACCTTCTCTGCTATTATATTGCTTTCTGTTCTAGTGGTTGAATCACAATTATCTGTTAAAAATGCTAATGGTTTTTTATTTCATTCATATCAAATAATAAGTACATATTATGGAATGGTTTTTGACTTTTGGCTTTCCTTGTTAAAAGAGGTAGAAATGTTTCCGTATTCTAAACCTAAACTTCAAGACTTTGATTTTTGTGTCATCTAGGACAGTGATATTAAAAGCATCCTGTTCTAGCTGGTCGGCACTCCATTCCCCCCTAATCCTTCTAATCCACAGTAAAATAAAGAATATTCCCAGAATCTTTCACAATAAAACCTATTTATTAACATTCAACATTGCTTCCTGTTCTTTTTTGAATCCACTTCAGATACTTTAATATATATTTCAGAAAATATGCATTTGAGGCTGCCGCTTACTGCATGATATTTTTGACTAATTGTATGAACTATTGGAATTTGTGATGATGCGCTCTAAAAGATGAGGATCAAACATTGTATGGAAAGACACTAATTCATCTCTATATATAGCAGAAAGTGGTTTTCTGTTCACAAAAAGCATACCACAGCTGCCTAGATAAATTAGGAAAGCTGTTGGATACAGTGTTTTTGTGAATCATCATTCAGCAACATTGCCAAAGACAGGATATTGATGCTAATGAACCAATAATGTGGTGCGAGTGAGGTAAATTGCCTGAACTACTCATTCCCATCCTGGGTTAAATCAAAGATGTAATAAATTGTTTGTATTGTCTTCTTCAATTGCATTGTTTTCTGTAAAGCATTGTTAATAGCTATTTTTTGATCAATTAATCTTTAATATAATGGATAATTTATCCTAATTGACAATTTAAATTTTTTTTAAGCAAATGATTTATTTAATTTTCTGATAAAACCTGCTTCAGTAAAATAGAAAAACAATCAAAACCAAAACTCCATAACTTATAATTTTACTCTGTATGCAAAGCAAAATATTGCTAGTGAATTCCCCCACTGCTACTTCATAGTTGCAGCCAAGGTGGCCAACAGTATTCTGGGCTGCACCAGTAAAAACACCATTAGTAGGTCAAGGAAGATCATCTTTCTCTTCTACCCCACACTGCTGAGGCCACAAGTGAACTACTGTGGACACCTTGGCTCTCCAGTACAAGGGAGACCTGGATGGATCAGAGCGAGTCCTGCAAAGGGTCAGGAACATGATTTAGGTCTTGGAGCATATGTGATACGAGGAGAAATTGAGACAGTTTATTATCATTTATCACTGTGTTTAAATACCTGAGGGTGGGAGTAAAGAAAACAGTCAGACCTTCTCAGTAGTGTCCAGTTTAGAGACAAGAAGACATGAAAACAAACTGAAATGCAGGAAATATCACTTAAATGCGAGGAAATAATAATTTTACTGTAAGGGTTACTAAGTGCTGGAGCATGTTGACCAGAAAGGTTGAAGTGGAGTTTTCATTCCACTAGATACTTAGTCCCTAATTTGACACAGCTTGGGGCAATTCACTTGGTTCAATATGTTTTCAGCAGAGGGGTTGTACTAGACAATTTCCACAGTTTCCTCTCAACTTCAATGATTTTGTCATTTTGTGAAATGCCTCTGCACTAAAAATAATAAATTTTCAGAGCAGAATACAATTTTATTTTTTTAATGAAAAGTTGGAAATATGTACATATGAGTCGATGTCCAAAACTCAGACCTTTATAGGAAGATTTACAGCAAGTTAAAAATGAAATATGATTCTGATTCTTTCTATCCCTTGCCATGTTTATTACTATTATTTCTGAAAGCTTTTGTTTCATGCATCAGTGGTTCAATTAATATCATTGAGCTTCATTTACCTAAAACATAGTTGTGAGCTGGTTTTTGAATGTTTAGAGCATTTGCCATTTGTTAGGAGTTGTAGGTACCTTCACAATGTAATTTATTCAGTCTAAATAAATATGTCTAAATTAGTGAAGATGTGCATATCTTTTTTCCATTAACAATAGAGAGACTACAAAGCCTAAGCAGTAAAAGAGCAACAGGTCTGTAACTTTTATATGGATGACATATAGTGAGATGAATACAGAACAAGACATGGATAAGTCAGTAAAGTGCCCTACTTAAATTTGTATGCAGATGTGGATGTACTGTCAAAGGTAAAATGTCTACAAAATCCCACAGTGCTTTCACTGGGAACAGATACTCTGGGCTCAATTTAATTGTGCCAACCAAATATTCAGTATTATTTGACATACTGAGGGCATCTAAGACATCCTCAAAGAATTTGAAGGTGTTTTACGGCACATACACAGTTCGAAAATCCATGCCATTCTGGAAGCCAAGTATTTCACATGGAGACTCTGGGAGCTTGTATTGCAGCAGATACCTCTGTCTGCATGGTGAAATAAGTCTGTCAGAAAATCAAGCACTCATAAACTGTGTCACAGTATTACTGACCTTGGTTCAGAACGTTCTTAAGAAGTCACTCTATGTGTAATTGCATTTTAAAATACACATACATGTATATTATAGAAATTTTGAGCAAGCTATTCATTAGAAACATCACACTCTAGGGAGGTACGCAAAACTGAAAAAAGCCATAGTGACATAATTTAGCGTGTTAAATGCTGGACATGAATATAACCTTTTGACATAGGATAATATCTTGAAGAACAGTTAGAGAAGAAGTGTTATCAATTATTTAAATCTTATACTTTGCACCTGTCACAGAAGAAGATATTTCCATTAATAAAATAAATGAAAAAATATCCATCTAGCCTTGCCATGTCAGCTCGCCAATGTAGCTTGCAGTTTATCTGAGTAGGGGAGCAGATTTGCTTCTATCTTATCTTTTACTGGGTTGCTTTGGTTTTGTTTTTTGTGGTTTTTTTTTCCATAAGTAGCAGAAACATAAAACATATTTATTTATATTTTTATATAATGTAATATATTTATATATAATATTTTATAATAACTTCAAACTCCAGTTAAGCACAGTATAATCAGAGGAGAAATATTGGTCTTTTAAAGTGAAGGTTTTTGACGTATCTCCCACATTTTTATTGTAAGTTTAAGTCTAGGAACTTTTTTTTCCAAAGACAGTGGGGAATCTTGCTTAAAAATGGAAAGCACAGTGTATCTCTTAGCTGTGTAAAGATCATACCATTCTTATCCAATGTTATCTTTTACTCATTCAGTTAATGGTTGATGCTTTGTTATTTTGTTATTACTGAAGGAAAATTAGATGCCCTATATTTTCTATGATATAATGTAAGATATATTGCATATTATATTAAATGATTTTAATAAGCAGTAAATATTTAGAATCAATTTAATTTTGAATTTTTTTAAACTCAGAAAAGTTGGGGTCTCACATAAGCATATACTGTACAGAGATTTTGGATTCATAGCTTATAGTAAGTACTTTTTTATATACATGTGCATATGCCCATATATATCTTACCTATTGTCTTTTCACATTATTCAATAAGTCTCAATCTGACTACTGGAAATACTCCCCTTCTTCCACTACTGGAAATACTCCCCTTCTTCCACAATTTCCACTATGCCACAGGTCCCAGAAATACTACAATGAAAAAAAGACCAAGGATAAAACATGATCCATATACTTAGTCCTAAGTACAATGTTCACTTTCTGTTTGGAGTTTGGTTTGGTTTTCTTCGGGATTTTTTTAATGGGATGAGAAAAAGGCTGAGTACTTGCAGCAGCTATAGTAAAAAAATAGATGGAATAGGTAAAAAAGGAGTGAGCATAGCAGGTGATGTCACCTCTTTAGATACTTACAGATTCCTTCACGACACGTGGGGGACTGGTGCAAATACTTACCCCTCTTGTTCACTAGAGACATATTTTCTTCACTAAAATAAATTCATTTAGTTAGTAATGAGCAAAATAAAAGTATCAGAAACTCCTGGTAGAAAAGGCAAAGGTAACCAACAGTCCCTCAGGCATGTTGGTATCGTTATGTTGGTGTTATGTTCCTCAGACTTCCTTCTCCTCACTGATGACATTTTGTGGTTGCAGATGGAAACTAAGTTCTGCATGTAACCTTTTGAGGTGGTTTATGACTAAAATCAGTTATGCTAGGTAACATGTACAGCTCCCAGTACTGTATATTGATCACTTTTAAATTCTGAATGCATTTCTTCTCCTACCTTTTTGTGAAACATCTATGTTTTATTTTACACTCTCATGGGCAGCTGAACTGAGACCACAGCAGGGAAGGAGGTGTTTAGGGCTCAGATCTTTAGATAGCTTGCTACGTAAAACAGTAAGTAAGCCGGTGGCACAAATATACCACACATTTATAAAAATCCCACTATTATATATCTCTTTACATGCTCAATTATCTTCGAAAAATTAGCCTTAGGTTCCTGTGTAATATAAGGAGTTTACAGCAGAGTTGGGAGTCAAATCCAATTTTGCTAAATATTAGATTAAGTTCTATAATCACTGGAAAATCCTTCACTTTTGACCGAAAAATCTATTTAATTCAACACCTTGTCTTTAGAAAAACACCATTTGAGGCATTCCATGCAGACTTACATGAATGTTTATCTTCAGCAGCAGGGAATTAGAAAGGAGAATTATCTTTTTTTTTCATAAATTTGCAAATATTTAAAATAGGCTATGAATAAATTCTCTGTCCACGCTTTCAAAAGACATGGTCTGTTTGTCCATTTAACAGTGTTTTTAATAGACACTACTAGGAATATGTGACCAGTTTATTACTTCTCATCCCCCCCATGTGCTCTGCCTCTTAATATTCCTAGTGCTCTCTTTGCCAGCAGGCATTCAATGCTGCAAATTGAAACACACTGGCAATCCATTTCACTTGCACGTTCGGACCATTTCCTCTGCATGGAGCAGAGAATGAGCTGCTGGTCTAACTGAGAGTGTCAATGTCTATGTAAGCGAAAGAAATTAATGCACTGAACATGCCTATAGTCTGTATTTCTGAGCACAGATTCCTGTGAGCAATTAACTAGTCTCATTTAATTCTGGATGTGCTAATCTATAAGAAAATACAGCAAGGTCAGTCAATGCTGTACTCTTCAGCTTCTCTGAACATATTTTAGTTTTGTTTCTTTGTTGTTTCTTTTGTTTCTTTTGTTTTTTTTCCTCACATGGAGCTGGGGAAAAGAGAAAGCATAAAGATATGATTTTCAAATGGGAAAAGATAAAAACAGAGAACAATGTTTCATAGCGTAGTTTCTTTACTGAATGAAACTAGTTAGGAAGGGATCTGATGTGTTCTAAATATCTCTACATATTTTATCATGGTTTTACTTTTGACCAAACATCAAATAAAAATTGACAGAGAAGTAAAGTAAAGAAGAGTACTCAAATCCATGGCATAAATAAGCAAGGCTTCAGGAAGTCCTTCCAGTAACTAGAGGTACTATTCTCCCATCATTATCCCAACTGATTATTCCAAATTTCGGTATAGACAGATGAAATCATAGCTTTTTTTTTTACAGGGCAGTAGTTTATGACAGATTTCACAAAATCCTTCTTGTAGCCTCAAATATAGCAAATATGAATGCTAGGTTGACCAAAGCTGTTAATACTCTATAGAGTTCTTTCTGAGGAATTTACCTCAAATTTCCATGACTTTGCAATGACATTCTGTCACTTGTTTGCACATCATTTTGTCTAAATAACCTTTCTTCTGCATTCTTCAGTCCTTAGTTTTGTTGTTATGTCAAAAGACTTAATTCAAGATGGATTTTTGAGTTTTGTATTTTTTTCCAGTGAATTACCTTAACAGCAAAAAGATGCTGCAGATATCTGAAATTTGTGAAAGATAATTACAAGATATGTAATAAACATTTTCCTTTGAGTATGATGTATATTCAGATTGTCTTTTTATTTTCAGTGTTACTCTAAAAGCAATCTCAAAATTGCAAGGCTGTGAAAAAGTTGGCACTCTATAACACAAACATATTAAACTACAGGTGTTTGTCTTGCCACAAATATTGGTTCTAGATTCTGACACTGACATTGATGAGCTCTGTATATTGACAGCTTAAGACAAAAGACTGAAACATAGACACAAATAATCCTCTAGACTTGAGTCTCTTGGCAGTAGAATATTTGACAGCCCTAATTATCTTGACTGGAAAATGGATGTCTACTAGCTTAGATAGGTTGTGATATTTTACTAGTTTGTCAAAACTTAGGCTGTAAAGAATGTGAATGTGGTTTCTTGGGGGAAAAATTGTCGTTGCCTACATAGCATAACTTGAAAAATATTGAAAACATCTTATTTAATATAAACTTTACAGTTTTTTTTTAAATAAGTTTGAAGTGAAGTTAGACTACTGCTTAACTTTGGATAGCCTTGTCAGTGGGAGTTAGTTATAAAAAAGATATCAAGATTGTAGTGTAACTCAGAGGCCATAAATGTAGGTGCCACAAAACCTGTGTTTTTTTACCACCTTGCCCAGGAACTGGTTCTCAAACAGGAAAGGAGCTCCATGAACAGGTAGTTATATTTATGTCCTTATGAATGTTTTCTGAACTTTACAATTAAAGTCTTCAAAACCCCTAATTTGAGTATCCATCATATGATAGTCATACTTATTGTTGTACTTCACATAAGAGTATGTAAAAAGCATTTTATTCATAGTCTACATGAGCCTATGTCAAGCAGTTTAAGTTTTTAGTGTCACTACGAGCCTAGTTAGAACAAACTCAGTTACAACATTGATGTTTTGTAAATATTTTATATTTCTCCTATGATTGTGAAAGAAAATGATATTTTCATTTATTTTTAGATACAAATAAAAATGACAGAATAATCTTTTATGAACTACGTCTTCACTACTCTCATCAGCATGTTTCTGTGTTCTTTGTATGATAAAAATTGTGTTAATGGTACAGTAAAATTTACGACCTATGCACTAATGTATACAGAAAGACCCTTTAGTGCTGATCTTTTTTTGATCTGTATTTGCTTCAGTATGCAGGAATTAAATTTTCCTTTTCTTTCAATAAAATTTGAACCTTGTCTCCTTTTCAATAAAATTTGAACCTTGTTTTCAAATGCTTCTATATTTTTCTTCTAAATTGCATTGACATCAAACTATATTATTATCTAGCATTACCCCAAATGGTTTTTATTCTACTTCTAAAACTGCTAAAATCCAGTTAATGTAGAGGTAAGATAAAGTTTAGTAGGTTTAGTTCTTTCTTTGCCAGGGAGGTTAACATTTCTAATATGTACAACTCTAATATAACACCTTTTGGACATAAAGAAAGAGGAGACATCTAAAACTAGTAATAGGTCCTGACATGCTAAGGAAAGATCAACGTGATGAAATCCAAGACAAAAAAAGTCAGAAAATGAGGTGGGCTCAAATCACAATGTGCTGCATGACCTTAAAGACAGACATGATGAACAAAACAGAAAAAGAAGAAAGAATTAAATAAGGAAAAATATCTGCCTCGTGAAGACCTATGATCATTAATATATATTTAAACAAAAAAATCCAATAAAAAATGAAGACTATGTAGTAAGACAGATGAGCACAGACGGAACTAATATTAAAAAACCAAAAGATGAAGAACACAAGGAATTAGTTAAAACCAGCTGCATTTCATGTTTACTATACTATTATTCCCTGAGAAAACTGGCACCCTTTGCTGTTTCTACGGTTTTAATATGATCCTTGATCATGGACAAGTGGCTAAGATAATTGTGCTTGGGGTTTTTTACACATATTCTTACTTTGGTCTTTAAACATCATAGTTGTTACTGCTTTTTCCATCCGGATTTTAAACAGTCAAATAGTAGTGTCGATGACACAACACGGTTTTCATACAGTCTTTGTATGATAACCAAAAAAACCAGACCATGTTGTAAATTAAAAAATCTAGGATGCTAGGAACTTCAACAATGTTTGTCTTACTGATGATTTTTTGTGATTTTTTTAAAAGAATAAAATTTTTTTCTTTTTATTATTTTCTTTTTTTCCCCCAGAAGGATCAGTTCCTTTGATTAGGACTCATGTAGCCAGCCACAAATGTCAAGACATGACATTCTCAAGCCTCCTCTTTTAAATGAAGCACTTACAGAATGCAATTCATATGATCCTAAAATAAACATCTAACAGTAGCCAGACTAAAAATCCTAAAACTCTCTTTTTTTTCTTTTTTTATTATCAAAGGTATCTTAAAGTGACCATCTCAGAGCTTCAATCAAACCTGTAACTATAGTGCAATCATAGAATGGTTAAGGTTGATAAGGACCTTTACATCAAGTCCAACCACCAGCCCAGTACCACCACCATGTTCACCACTAAATTGTGTCCTCCAGTGCCATACCCATATGCTTTTTGAACACTTCCAGGGATGTCAACTACAACCTAGGCAATCTGTTCTAATTCTTTAGAACTCCTTCTGTGATTTTTTTTCCCCCAAATATCTAATCTAAACTTTCTGTGGCACAACTTGAACCTCCATCTCGCGACAAGCTCCTTTCAGGGCATCGTAGAGAGTGTTAAGGTCTCCCCTGAGCCTCCTTTTCTCCACACTAAACACCCTCAAGTCCCTCAGCTGCTCCTGATAAGACTTGGGCCCCAGACCCTTCACCAGCTTCGTTGCCCTTCTCTGGACAGGCTCCAGCACCTCAAAGTTCTTCCTGGCTTGGGGGCCCTGAACTGAACACTGGATTAGAAGGGAAGCCTCACCAGGGCTGAGTACAGAAGGAAAATCACTGCCTGATCCTGCTGGTCACACTATTTCTGATACAGACTAAGATGCCATTGGCCTTCTCAGTCACCTGGGCACACACACTGGCTCAGGTTCAGCTGGCTGTCAACAAACACTGCCTTTTTCCTCTCAGCAGCTTTCCAGGCACTCATCCTCAAGCCCGTAGCTTTGCATGGAGTTGTGATCCAAGTGCAGGATTTGACACTTTGCCAGTGTTGGGCAGCTTAATGCAAGACAGAGATTATCTGTGAAAGTCTTCAGTTATGTCTACATCACTGTATTCACACACAGAATTCTTCACATGCAGAATTCACGCACACAGAATGACTAGCTTGGAAGAGACCTTAAAGATCATCATGTCCAACTCCTGCCCTAACACCTCAACTAAGCCATGGCACTGAGTGCCACATCCAGTCTTTTCTTAAACACATCCAGAGATGGTGACTCCACCACCTCCCCAGGCAGACCATTCCAGCACTTTGTCACCCCTTCTGTAAAAAACTTCTTCCTAATATCCAACCTATATTTCCCTTGATGCAGCTTGAGACTGTGTCCTCTGGTTCTGTCAGTTGCTGCCTGGAGAAAGAGACCAACCCACACCTGGCTACAATCACCTTTCACGGAGTTGTAGAGAGTGATAAGGTCACCCTTGAGTCTCCTTTTCTCCAGGCTAAACAACCCCAGCTCCCTTAGTTGTTCTTCATATGGCTTGTGTTCCAAGCCCCTCACCAGCCTCATTGCCCTCCTCTGGACATGCTCAAGCATCTCAACATCCTTCCTAAACTGAGGGGCCCTCTACACAGATACTTCTTGAACCTTTTTAAATCATCACTTTTCAAGTATCGTGCACCTGTGTCTGGGTACCTACAACACAAAATATCTGGTTGCTTGTATTCAGTCTCTTCAATATAACTTGAAGCAGATCTAAACATTCAAAATGATACAGCCAAGATTTCACATTGCACAGATTTTATAGGTTTGTAAGTCAAGACCTCTGGATACTACCAGTTTACACAGAAAAATATGATGCTTAACTGTCCCAATCATTTGAGGTTTTACAGTCCATAATCTAGAAGAAATAAAATTTGTGTTTGCCAGTGTTGATCAGCAGTAGCTAATGAGGTTGAGTTTCCAGAAATTAACCTTCATGCAGGACAATAACTAGTGAACGTTATTTGCTTGCTTTACCATTAATTTTCATTGTAAAAACAGCTGTGTCTAAGGACATCTTTTTTACAGGTACATTTTATTTTCAAGCACATGGTGTGATTCTTGAGGATATCCCATACAGGGTCAGGAGCTGGCCTTCAACAATTTTTGTGGGTCCCTCACAACTCAGCATATTCCGTGGTTCTACTATAAATTGTTTCAGTTTTGTGAATGAATTCTTGAAAACAAAACGTATGTTAACATAATGAGGGGCAAAATACTGTCTTCAGTAATAGGTTGACCTTGACTGGCTGGCAGATAGGCATCCTCATGCTCTCTTGATCCCCCTGCTCAACAGGAAAGGGAGAAAATGAGGTGAAAGATCTTGTGCATCAAGGTAAAGATAGGAACTGGGAGAGGTGATATCATGGAACATCCATATGTTGAAGAATTACAGACTGTGGGGGGCACCTACACTAGAACAGGGAGAAAATGTGAAGGGAAAGAAGGGACAGAGGAGTTTTGCTGACCATGAACCTTCATTCCCAGAGGATGGGCAGATGAGTTGGGTATAAAGGAGTCAACCTGACCTGGGGATAAAAGGGATTCAGGGATGTTGCGAAGGCATCCAGAGTTTTATCCTTTTCGTTTTTTGTTTTTTTCTTTTCTCTACCAAAATGTTTATTTGTTGGCAATAAATTAAAATTCATTTTTCCAAAGTCAAGCCTGTTTTGCCTGTGTCAGAGGTTGGTAAGCAACCTCAGTGTCTCTATATCAAGTTAGCAGCTTTTTTATTATATTTTCTTCTCCTGTGCTATTGAGAAAGGGAATGAGAGACAGTCTGCAAAGATATCTAGCAGCTGGCAAAGGCCAACCCACTACATTTACTTATGAGTACAAACATAGTTTTTGTGGTGCTTGATGGGCTTAAACAACATACACAAAGTACAGGTGAAAGCACCTGGTAAGAATTTTTCAACCTGAAAGGTACCAATCTGTGCCTGCTGGCTGTGAGATGATTTCTAGAGTTTTCTTATAACAAATATCCTCAGACAGACTGAGAATGTTTATCAATGAAGTTTTAGCTTGATGTTAATTTCCAATATCTAAGCACTGTTTCTCAGTCTCAACAATCTTTGCAATATGTGTTTTACCTTAAGACATTGAAGCTTGTATATTTCCACTGAAGTAAGTTAATTATTACAGATGTGAGGGTAAAAGCAGTTTCTAAATAACAAAAATAATGAGGAAGAAAAATTAACGTACTTCTGAACATTTATTTTTTGTCTTTTCACTGAAGGAAAAAAAATAGTCTAATCAAATCCACCAACTCAGTTAAAAAGTAACATATCCAGTAGTTAAATACTTACAGAACTGTTTCCTAAGTGGAAAGAAATCAGAAAACTATAGTTTAAAAACAGATCCAAATGAATAAATTTTCTTAATAATGTTACTGAAAAAAAGAACACAAGCTTTTACAAGGTTTGAAAGCCTTTCAAAGTAATTTTTTTGGAATCTGTAGCAGCATTTCAATTACTGTGTGAAAATCTGCAAGTTTCTTTTTAAAAGCTTAAAAAAAATATCATATAACAGATAGATCCAACCCATTCTAATTCGCACAAACCCCAATGACTTTGAGGTCCTAGCTAACTTAAACTTATATATTTTTTTTCTTTTAAGACACCTCGAAAGGATACGTTTGTAGTCATATTTTATTGTCACTAAGCTCTGACGTAGAGGCGCATTAATTTTACACTATGTGACAGCTACTATGTAGAGGTGATTACACACAATAGGGAATTTAAAGTCCATAATGATTTTGAACTAAGTTTCTTAAATGAACATTTCATTCAAATGTCTCATTCCGAACAAATGAAATAGTGGTAGTTCTTGCAGCTCGGTTAAGAGAAATAAAGCTTATTAGAGTTATCTAAGGATAGTCAAGGAATTAGAATCTATATCAAAAATGTTTTCTAAATAGTGAAAAAGTGTTAGGAGATAGCAGGCCATGAGGATTTTCACAAAGTGAAATGAGAATTGTGTCACAAATGACCAGCCCCTAGTTATTGACTGATATACTAAGGGTAAGTAACAGTGCTGGGGAAATAAGTCCAGATAGTCAAAAGTTCCTCGTATAGACTATTCAAATAATATCAACTAGAATCCATTTACCATAGCAATACTGAGTCCTTACCATGTCATCTCTTGTGAGTTGTTTCAACCCTGCTGTACTTTATTCAAGCCCGGTTAAAATATATATACTACGTTTATAGATGNAGATATGAATGTGCATGTGTATTCCTGTCAGCTTGGATGTGCCTCTGTGAGACATGCTCAAATTTTCTCCTCCTTTTTTTTTGTGGGAGGGCAGTTAGAGGGCTGGTTTGAAACAAAGACCAAAAATAAATTTACCTACTGTAGAGCCCATAACTCCCTAATCTCCATTCTGCGTATTAGCCACTTGACTACTTCCAATTTCCAAGCAAGACTATGTATTTTATTTTCAAAATAAATTTAAACCAGGATCCATATTTTTCTCCACTGACTGGAAACTGGAGTGTTCTAGCACGGTGACAGATGGCAAAATCGGTGTCTGTGTACTCCTACCATAATTTGCAAATGCAAAAGCAAAGAAAAAAATCAGAACCTATTATAAATTAGTCATTATTTTTTCAATTTGGTTTCTATATGCTGGTTCAAGTGTCAAAAGAATAAATGTAAAACCATCTGTAAAAGGGCAGTTATGCAAAAAAAGACTAGTGTGTGATGAATTAGACTCTTCCTATACCGCATTGAGCTGATTGCAAAACAAGGATGCAATTTCATGCCTTTACAACTAACATTTCAAAAAAGGTGTAATTTGAATTTCACACTTGTCAGCAGTGATTATGATCTAGCTTAGCCTTTTGTTGGGTGAAAATGTTTTGCCACTGGATTTATAAGTTTCTTAAAGGTTCTGTCCTTCTGACGTTAACTTCAGTTTTGACAGTCGCTTCTGATTAACTCTGGCCCATGAAAGTGTGTTAGACATAACCCCATTAGTTTACCAGAGCCGTTATTTTCCATTTATGCTCGCTCTTTCAAAGCAGAAATAATATATAGATTTTCTTTTATAAGGAGATAATCTTCAGTCCTCACTTATGACACTCTTTGAGTAGCACCAGATCAGTTGGACTACTTGCCATTCCATGTTTTCTCAGCCTGAGTCAAGGTATTAGAACATATGTGAAAACTACCATTTTCTTGCATTTTTACTTTATAGTTTTACTTTACATTATATTGCATTGTCCAGGTGTTTAAGCAACCATTATATTCCACTTAAATCCAGCCAGTACAATTAATATTGCCTCAAGAAATGGAGAAGGAACTAGTAACCTCAACAGAAATACGTAATGCTGTTTGAAACCATGATGGATAAGCATCTGTGATGGATTGATAGATAAGACAAAATACATGGGCATCTCTTCTGAAGTTACAGGTGGAATAGAGATGGACTTCCACAGGATTTAAAGTGGCACTGTGAAGGTACATGAACCCAAATAAACAGCTGAATCCTGCTCTCCAGTAAAACCATTTTAAGGTGAAAATATCATACAGAGAAGTCACTACATTGATCCCGAAGATAAAGCCCTCCGTAAGGAATATATTATTAATATTCAGCTTTCATGAAAGCATTATTTCCTTTGATTGCTTCAAAATAATATTCATCAAATCAGCCAGTTATTTTCATGGGTTTTATTGTTTTTGTTTTGTTTGGTTTTTTTTAATTATGGATCTACCATGACCCTGCCAATAATATTCTTTCCGGAGTCTGCAAATTATAAAAAAAAACAAATTACAACGCCCAAGAGGCCAAAACCTAATTAGAATAAAATTGTAATTAGGTCAATTATGGTGTTCTGTTTGCAGCTGTATTTTCAGACTTCACAGCTTTAAGTCTACCAAGCATTTACCATTTGATTTTGCATTATGTAAGTCTCTTAACCCAAATATATTACAATATGGAGTAGAATGTGTAACAGCAATGTAAATATATGATATTAACCTTACTATATCAACCAGATATGTTGTTTTAAAAGAAAGTAGTCAATTACTTCAATAGATCCACTTTCTTTAGTCTAATTTTGAATTTTATTTTTATTAATTGTACTGCCCCACTGTTCAATTTATTTTCTCTATCCCTCTTTTTTTCTTTTACTCAACTTGTATATTAGATCTGTATTTTTGTAAGTCATTTCCAAATTGGTCAGTATTGGTTTTCCTTTTTTCCTAACACACATAAGCCCTTTTTTGTTATTACTTGTTGTGAGAGGCTGGAAGGATTGCTAGCTTGTAATATTTTGGGTGTGTGAGGGAAAGGGCAGGTGGGGCTGTGCCCTGGTGAGACGATGCTCTGCTCCACACACCCCATCCTTTCCAGGCCTGCGGTGGCCACCAATGTGTCATGGCCCAAGTTAGACTCCTGCCTGGCTCACCAAGTGTGTCACAGCAACTCTGGGCTGGCTCACCAAATATATGCCACAGCATATCCCACATTTGAAACAGCCACGACATACAATCTAAAGTAACACCATACTGCATCAGAAGGCTTCAGCTGTCTGTCCAGAGCAATACCATAAGCCCCCAAAAAGCTGCAAGCATCTGCAAACACCTGCTGCATCTGCAAACGTCTGCTGGTTGTTCTTCTCAAGCCCAACCTTTTCTACCCTTCCCAGGTTCATGCATTGCACCTGTGTGCTCTACACTCCCTGTCTCATTACGTTCCATGCTGTTCACCTGGTTCTCTCAGCTGAAGCCCGTCGTGGATGAGGAGTGGGCCACAGCCCCACTCTCGAGTATCACAAACCAGGCACCCACACACCAATCCTTGCAGTGTCCACCAACCCCTGGCACACCAGAGGCAGCGCTCCACATCTGCCTCTGGAGCCCCTATCCCAGCTCCTGAGTGGCCAAATGACCAGAAGTCCCACCTGGGGGCAGGGCCCAGGAAAGCCAAAGGGTACTTAAGCCAAAGCATGAAGTAAGCATGCCTTGATCCCATCTCCTCATGGAATTTCTGTTAGTAAAACACAACTAGAACCAGGAGTGGTAGCTATACTTGTTCCTTGCTATATCTTTTCTGTCTTCTCTTTCTGCTTCTAATTTCCTCTTCTTGGAATTTTGAATAACTTAAAATAGAATGGGGTTGGAGTTTCGAGTGGGCCAAGTCAGTGCTTTGTGAACTGCTTTATGCCAATTGAATGCTGCTCTAAACTTTTGCAGGTCTTTGGTTTTCTGAAGTTGCCAGTAAAGTTGCTTGTTGTTTTGACATCTTGAGAATATGTTGAAGGTATTTCTCCTGTGTGTCTAGCTCAGAGTATATGAACAACTGTAAGCCATGTTAATAGTCCCATTGAGTGAGTTTTCTGGGGCCTTACACTTAAATTGATTATATAGTATATACATAATATATACTATATATATATAGTATATACTCTATATATATATGTACTATATATATCAAACCAATGGAGTAATGTTAGATGTAAGATATTATTCCAGCTGTTGCTTTTAAGAACTCTTTCCCAAAAAAATGCTATTACAGTAACTTTTCTTCTGTGCTCCTTTCCTGTCTCTTCATTTTTTCCAAATGTTAAATCCTAATTCTTACTGCTGTAAACTCTTCTTTTTCCTGTTTTCTATTTGGTACCTTTATTGATGTTTTTCACCATTTCTTAGTTTTTTTAAGATTTGTACATTAAAGTGTTCTTGGGAATCAAAGTGAGAGAAACCAAAAAATTGAGGTCTTGTCAGTATATAAGGACAGAAATGGCATCTCACCAATTATAAATAATTTTGGTCATTTAAAACGTGGTTGCTGTACTTTGCCCCCAAAATATTTTATAAAAAGCAAAATGTATATTCTTCTAAAGGTCAGTATTAACCTAATATTTTAAAAGTTAGTTTCAATGTAACTAACTGGTATGCCCAAAGGACAATAGAATGCAGACTGTATGCTTTAATAAGGAACTGAAAAAATAAAAACAGTTGGTCTTAAAAAGTGTTGCCTTTTCTTCTACAAAAGAAAGTTGTTTAAGAACCTCCAAGTAAAATATGTGAATGGAATTGGCCGTGCCATTCAGATGCCAAATACTGTGAGAACTGGTTTACTTTCTGCTCCCTCATTTCTGACATCTATTTAATTGAGTTGTAGAATCTTTATAACCCCAAGAAACAACTAACTTTATTTCTTTATTATATAGCACTTGGTGCTGTAAGATCCTAAAAGACATTTTACTACAAGTATAAAAGGATGCTACATTGACACTTGGCTTCTGTTTCCATTTAACCCACGGACCTGTGAGGAGTTCATCAGTTAGAAATAATTATTTTAGGTCATGTACAGAGACAAGGAGAAAAACCGTATTTGTAACAGGTTTTAAAATCAAGGTAGCGTGTCTGGCCCTGGGATAAAATATGATGCATTTGCACATGATAATTCCCTCAAAATTGTTTATTAGGGTTGTAACTTCTAAGACTTAATAAGATCACTTGTATTATTAGAGATTTTTTGCTCCCAAAGCCACTGCTCCCTTTGCCTTTTTTTAGAGCAAGCATTCAAGGTAATTTTTTTGTTTTGATGGCAACAAGATGTCAATGCCAGCTTTAAAGTTCATGCAAGTTAAAAAGTGGACGTGGTATAGTTCTCAGCTCTAAAGTTCATGCAACTTTTTATGTAGAAACAATGTTTTCCTGTGTTTGTTAATGACTTTTCCACAAAATGAGTACTTCAGGTCACCTTTTGGCTCTAGTGTTTGCAAATGTGATACAAATAGATATTTGTGACTATAAAAAACATTTCAAAACAACATTTTAGAGTAGTAGATATAAATACCTGATAGGTATGAGAGCTTAAGCAGATACAGTAACATCATGGAAAGTCATATTTTTTTCCTTTAAAATTGCAGTTCTGTAATCTTAAAACAAATTTTTTTACCCTCTTTTAAAAAAATTTATAACTTAATAGGAAATCCCAGCTTACTTTTTCCATTTTTTTAGCGTCTTTCTGGTTTAAAAATAATTTGCTTATACTGAAAATTGTCTGTGTTTTCAGTGTCCCCATTTAGTTCTGAGTGATTTTCACTCTTTATACAATTTCAGTTTTGATGGTTTGGACAGTATAAAGATGTCCAAGGGTACACAGTTTCTGTAAAAGACTGTAAGGAGTGTTTACCTATTTACTAAACATTTATCAATGGGATTGAATTGATTTTTTTATTGAAGTGAGATGCTTACGTCAGAAGAGGAGAGAGCAAGACAAAATGGGACTTTGTTCAGTTTAAAGAGGATTAGGAGGGAAAGATGCCACAGGGCATAAAATTGTGAGAAAAATGCTCCAGTTGGACTCAACAATTATTCCTGTTAATTTTTTATAAGGCACTTTTCTTATCAGTGGAGTGGAAAATTATGCACAAAAAAGTTTACAAATTCAGGAAAAAAAGTAATTTAAATTGAAAAAAAAGTGTAATTGGGTGATTGAATGTGAAAATAATTTCTGGAAAATTTTTGAATGTGAAAATATTTTTTTGGAAAATCTCAAAATCACAGAAAGGGTCAGATTGGAAGGGACCACTGTGGGTTATTTGGTCCTAATTCCCTGCTCAAGCAAGGAACTCAAGCACGCTGCTCAGGGTTGCAACCAGATGGTTCTTGAATATATCCAGTGAAAACAAAAATTTAATTCCTATAGTATTTATTACATATTGGCTGTGGCCTGCAGTTGCTGATTTGATAACAGCAGATTTTCAAGGGACTAGATTTCTCTTTTAGCTCTTTTTTTTTTTATTTATCACACAAATCTGGGATCCTAGCATCACAAAAATAAGTGACTAGGGTGAAAAACAGCTCTGAAATACTCTTGCAACACTGTGAGTTTCGTCTGACATAAACAACTAACCTTTCACTTTCAAAGTTTGAAGTACCTCTGCAGTAAAGGCATTGAATTTTACAAAGTTATTTTTGCAGTCTGGCCTTTTACAATACACCCAGGAAAGGGAGGATGTTGGCAGTTATCTTCAAAAGTTCACCTCTTACTTGCTTTCAAAGTTCTGTTTTTCTGTTCTGCACGTCAAGCAGGGCTTCTAGCCAGCAAATACTTCTGGTTCAATAATTCCCTAGCAGGCAGTCAGTGGTCCAGCTGAATCACGACGTCTTAGAATACAACAGAGTAAATACAAAAGAAAGGCCAAGAAGAAAGACTTGTCATACACCATCTTTATTAAAATTAATTTAATTTAGGAGGTGTTTGGTTTGGGTTTTTTAGATGTTATACAGTCAAAGCAGTAGTTCTTACACTGGCAAAATTGTGAAGTTCTTCATATTTCCTTCACAAAGTTCAGTACAAATTTAGTATCTTTGCTATCATGATTTTCATTCTCATGACTTAATTGCCCAAAGCACAAATCAAATGTTCTAAACACTATGTCTAACTTTGAAAAAGCATTTCAGCTCCAAGTGAAAGAACATAATGCTCTGACAGATATGCATTTAGGATCTAATAATATTTCTAAAAATAGAAGCAAGCTCTTATTGCAATTAATTTCCAATCTGTAATACCATCATACCAAATTATTTCATATTTCTTTGTCTTTTTCAAGCAAACATGCAAGTATGAGAGGGATTAATTATCTTGTTTGAACAATAAAGGTCATAGAATCATAGAATGGTTTGGGTTGGAATGGACCTTAAAGATCATCTAGCTCCACCTCTTTGCCATGAGCAGGGACACCTTCTACCAGACCAGGTTGTTCAAAGCCCCATCCTACCTGGTCTTGAGCCCCATGGTTCAAGGTCAGTAGATATTAAAAAGCCTCAACCAATATAATTTTATCAGATCTTCACATTTGTAAAAGTATTTATTTTATATCTAGTGACATTATTAAAGTATTTATTCTGTTTAACCCTTGACAAAGCAGTGAAGTGATACATCAAAATGCAGCCTAAATGAAAGATAATAATTGCTTCTCAGGTACTCTTTAAAGCAAAGAATATACTGCAGTTAACCTCTCAGCATAGAAACAGCCTAATAAAAAGCTGATTTGGATTGCAACATGTAAGGATCACTAGCAGAAAATCAAAATAGTACTGAGACATCTCTATTACGCTATTCTCCTAGTGGATGGGGAAGTAGAAGAACCAACTCTCAGTATATGTGTGTATCTCCGTGTTCCCAATTATCATGGTTTAACCAAAGGCAGCAATTAAGTTCCACACAGTTGTTCTTTCACTCCCCACTCCCTGGTGGGATAGGTATGAGAATAAGGAAAAGGTAAAGCCCACCTGTTAAGGCAAGAACAGTTTTACAATTTAAATAAAACAAAATAAAATAACAATAATTATTATAATAACAACAGTAATAGTAATCATAGGAGAAGGAGAAGTAATGGAAAGAAGAGAGAGAAATAAATCCCAAGAGAAAAAAGTTGTGCACAATACAACAGCTCAGCATCAATGCCCAGTAAGTCTCTGAGGAGTGATCAGTGCCTCCCAGACAACTCTTCCTCAGTTTATATACCAGCCAAAGCATTGTACAGTATGGAATTTCCCTTAGGCCAGTTCACATCAATTGTCCTGTGTTCTCTCACGGGTTCTTGTGCACCTGCTTACTAGCAGAGCGTGGGAACCTGGAAAGTCCTTGACTTGCAGTAAACACTACTCAGGGAAAACAAAGTATCACTGCATTATCAATATTATTCTCATACAAAATCCAAACCACAGCACTGTACCAGTAACTAGGAAGGAAATTGAATCTATCATAGCCAAAGTGAGGACACTTATGCTAAAGTTCACTCTTTACGAGGTTCACGCAGTCAGTCTGAAAATATAGATCCTCACAAGATTATGGATTGCTCTTTAAAATGCATAATGTTCTAAACAATGAAAAGTTTAGTATGGCATTAGATAGTTTACTAGTTATAATCATGCAAGCTGTTTGTAGCCTATTTGTGAGACAAGGATGTGTGCTGATGATGAATGGATCAGAAACCTCGTTGCTATGTGCTGCCTTAGCAGAGGTTGCATAGTAACCATAAATTTTCTCTCACTGACCGTTAGACCACATAGTTAAAGTAAAAACAAAGGCCAATAGAATTTGTTGCAGCTCAGTTTTTATAGATTTATACACCAGTTAGGGAATTGAAGATTGTTCTGAGGGCAGAGATTAAAGAGTTGATAAATCAAGCTGTTTCAAACTTGAAAGCAATCTTTTGCTGCACTGATAGTCATTAACAATACCCATTACGATTTGCTACTTAATCACTAACAAGGGTTATCAGCACATTAGGAACAGTTATTACTAAGCAAATTTGTCCTAAACTAGCTGTAAATATATACAGGGAGTAATTTTTTTGTTAACACTCATGGCTGTGATTCATTATCACTCTTAGTCACCAAGATCAAGGTGATTGTGCTCTTTGACGGGGAAACTGGAACAGAAGTTGGGATGTATCTTTATTACCTCTCTTTCCTATCTTGTGCCAATGCTTCTGCCACTACCTCCAAAGAGAAGGAAATTATCTCATCTTGGTATATTATTTTGGGGATCATTATCTGCTCCTCAAGATTTCTTTTCTTAACAAGATTTTACTTCTTGTACATATTTTTATGAAGTTCTTTTGTTCACTCCTAGCTTAATGTCTGTGGTCATTAATGGTGCTAAGATATCATAAATATTACAAAATATTCATACATTGTCACCAGTTATGTCATGATTATATGTTGGTGTCTGGATTCACACCAATCAACTATGGAACCTTGCTCTTGTAAAGAGCTCAATAGCTAAAAGATAGCATTTGAGGTTGAATTAAGAGTTGCATTTTTGAGATTATGGAAGTCCAGATCCCTTACATACTTAATATTTCAGATTCCATATAAAAGCATAATGGCTATTTTTGTTCTAGTGCACTACTGAATCCAAGACCCAAATTTATCAATTCCTGTCCCCGAAATCAAGTAGGATTTTATTTGGTTGCTTACATAAATGATACTTGCAACTAGACTCAGTCCTGCCAAGTTTTTAATGGAAACAGTTAGCTCAAAACATAACTAGGGATTAAGCTACCATTTAATCTGCACTTCAGATAATTAGGATTGTTGGTCTCATTTTCATAGTGGTAAACACATACTCGCCAGCTCCTATGCTGGACTTTGAAAAGTTCGGAGAAGCCTAGTGTAGGAAAGATAAATGCTTATCCAGGGCTTATTCACTAAATCTGTCTGTTTTTTGAAGGCAACAAGTTTCCATAGCCAGGACTACTTTGTTTTACACTGTACTGGGGTACTATTTTCACTGTTGCTTTATTTGTAGCAGAAAATTTATGCTCCATTATTGCAACTACCACTGTAGCAACTCCCTTTTTCTCCTTCTGTTTTTTTTGTTTGTTTTTTTTTTTGTTGTTGTTGTTGTTGTTGTTGTTGTTGTTGTTGTTGTTGTTGTTGTTGTTATTTTTTTTTCTGCATACCATTTGCTTTCCTTGGAAGCAACTCCTCTTTGTAAATGAAACTACTGTTATTATTCAATGTTTTCTGAGACCAGTGCATCAGCAAGTGTATGCTTTTCAGTGCCATTTCCCTTTGGCTGCTTAGTTAAATGCTAACACCACTGAGGCTTCTCTGTGTCCACCTTCTTCCCAACATAGGTTGGTTATCTTTTACCACATTTATCTATAACAATTTGACTTTATTGAGAAGTATTTGCCATTCATAGAATGCTCCTTTACAGTCCTACTGCTCTAATACATTTTAGGCCCAGATGAGATAAATTGCTAGCAAGAACAAAATGAGAAAAGGAAGCATCCAGTTTATTAACAGCTCATGTCATGGTTACTAATTGTCTATTGCTTATGAAATGCAAAGGAGGAACACCTCAGAAACAATTTCTACTAGGTGTGAATTGTATTTTTGTGAGGATTATGTGTCAAAATAATTGGCTTTTCTCTTTTTGCTTAGCATGACTGTGAGAGCTATATTAATTCCCCTAATTCAACTGAAATCATCTAATAAAAAAATATCATTTCTAAGGTAAACTAAAAAAGTTCCAGAGGGATCCTGAAGGGTTTGAGAGATGGCCGGTGTGAACCTCATGAATTTCAACAAGGCCAAGTGCAAGGTACTGCACCTGGGTTGGGGCAACCCCGAGCACAAATACAGACTGGGCAGAGAATTGGTTGAGAACAGCCTTGGGGAGGATGACTTGAAGGCATTAATAGATGAGAACCTGAACATGACTCACCGATGTGTGCACACAGCCCAGAGAGCCAACCACATCCTGGGCTGCATCAAAAGGTGTGACCAGCCAGTCAAAGGAGATGATTCTCTCTATCTAATCCGGTTTTGTAAGACCCTGCTTGGAGCATCAAGTCCAGATCTGGGGACTCCAGCACAAGAAAGATGTGGATCTCTTAGAATGAGCTCACAGGAGAGTCACTCACTAAGTTGATCATAGGGCTGGAACACCTCTCCTATCAGGAAAGGCTGAGAGAGTTGGGGGTTATTTAGGCTGGAGAGGAAAAGGCTTCAAAGTGACCTTATAGAAGCCTACAAGAATGTGCCCTACAAGAAGTCTGGAGAGAAAGGTTTTAAAGTGCATATGGTGATAAGACAAGGGGGTGTGTTTTCAAACTGAATGACAATAGGTTTAGATTAGATATCAGGAAGAAATTTTTTACTGTGCTGGTGGTGAGACACTGGAACAGATTGTCCAGAGAGGTTGCGGATGCCTCAAGCCTGGAAGTGTTCAAAGCCAGGGTGGGATAACGTCTTGAGAACCTGGTCTAGTGGGAGGTCTCCCTTCCTATGGCAAAGTGGGTTGCTAATAGATGATCTTCATGGTCCGTTACCATCCCTTACCTTTCTATAATTTTATGTTTCTATGGAACTCCCACTTAGAATGTGTCTAGGACATGGAGGGTTGTGAAAGGAGGGGTGGACTGAAGCCACATTTTTTATGGTCTATTTCGAACAATTTCCCAACACCTCGAATCAGTTCTATTGTTGCCTTTTGCTCAACCTGGAAATGAAACTCAAGATAATTTTTGTAAGAAGGTAATATAAAAGAGGATATTTAATGAAGGCCTTCAGGGGCAGTTATGGAAAGACGTCCAAAAAAGCCCACCCTGTAGGGATGAGTACACACTTAAAAGTTTTAGGAAATTAGCATAATTGATAAAAAGCTCCACTTAGGAGGACAAGTGATGATGCAATTCCCCCCCACATCAAGCCCCTTCTCTGGAGCCCCCCTTCAGCACTAACTGTACTTTGTCCATGAGAATGTATCTTGAAGAGTTGTTCTCAGCCTTGGCTCCCAGGAAGGACCGAGATAGCGCTGGGGCCTTCTACCCACTGAGGCTTGTAGCTCTGGACTTTGTTTTGTCTTTCTGCTTAGAGAAAGCCCATGGAAAAGTACTGGGAAAACTAGTTACTAATACAATAGGTGACAGTTACAAATATATATGTGAGGAATACAGAGAACATATAAAGGAAAAAGGCAAAACCCAAATGGCATCACTATGGCAAAGCTGGACCCAGCTAAATATTTTAGGCAAGATTTGACCTCTGGTGAGCTTTGTTTTCCATAAAGGAAATCCAGGCAGGCAGAGAGGTGATCTAGGCAGAGCAATGAACTGTGACATGTGACAAAATATCAGCTGCTCTGCCCCACCCACTTCTTTTAGGGGGGTACAACAGGGAAGGACAGCAGGTGTGCCCCCATCACCCTGTGGCACAGGGTCTATCAGGCTGTTCCCACTGTCTGTTTACCGTTTTGACTTCTTAGTACGCATTCTACATATTGTCATTTGTTTCCCTCACTTCGAAATCATACAAAACTTCTGAGTGTGACCTTTCTTCTCTGGAGTAGCTGTGAAGTCTCATTTCACGTATCTGTAATCCAGTTGTTTATTGCTTTTTGCAGAGAAGATTTAATAGAAGAAAGCTGCAGTGAGAGCTCATACTACTATGAAGTTTTGCTTTAGTCAGATACACATCCCTGATTTATTAGCACAATTTACAATTATATTGTAAGTAATTAAAGTAAAAACTCACTTGTCAAAATAAATGAGCACAGTATATTTGTGTGGAGGCAACCTTGATGGCTAATTAGATTTGCATCCTTAGTCATTTGCAAAAAAAAAAAAGCCAGCAATGAGTCTTGTGTTACTACGAATTAATTTTTTTTTCTTCTGCACTGCTTTGCTAAGTGTAGTCAGAGTTTCATCTCATTATATATGCCTTTCAAGATGCAATTAGCAAGCTCCAATTCTACGTATTTTTTAATGAAACATTATGAAAATCTGAAATGTATTTTGAAAACAACTCTTGATTACTTTGCTTTGGATCTACATAGCACCAGCTTGTAGGAGACTATAAAAATCCAGCCTGATTACCATCAGGCACAAAAATATTCAGTGTATAAAGGGAGAGTAGAGAATGTCATTTTGTCTTGACTCTAGTGAGCCTTTTGCCCCTGTTTTTTCTATTTAAGCTGATACATTACAGTCTGAATAGGCAGACAACTAGACAGGTAAAAACCTGTTGTGGATAATGGGTCATGCTCTGCCTGAAGGCTGGTATCAAGGAGAGAACTGCAGGGGTCTGTACTGGGACATGTCCTGTTTAACATCTTCACCAGTGATCTGAAGGAGGTGACACTGAGCTGTCATCAAGTTCATCTGTGGCACCAAAGTGTGAGGCATGCAGCAGTTATGCTGGGGCAAAGGGAAGCCATTCAAAGTGACTTTAACAGGCTAGAGGAATGGGCCAGTGGGAATCTCATGAAATTCAAAAAGAACAAGTACAAAGCTCTGCCCCTGGGAAAGAAGCAACAAACTGAGAGGTGACCTCATTGCTTTCCATAGATTCCAGAGGAGGCAAAGTGATAAGGGAGGTGCTGATCCCTGTCACCGGGATCCAGTGATAGGATACGTGGGAATGGCTCAAAGCTGCAACACAGAAGGTTGAGGCAATATCAAGAAACATTTCTTTACTGAAACAATAGCCAAACACTGGAACATGCTTCCTAGAAGAGGTGGTTGATGTTCCATGCCTAATTGTGTTTAAGAAACATTTGGATAACACCCTTAACAATACAATTTAACTTCTGCCATCCCTGTAGTGGTCAGTTGGAATAGATCAGTGTAGGCAATTTCCAACTGGAACCATTCTGTTCTGATAAAGGGTAAGGACAGACAAGTTGGGAATACCCTCAAGGCCCAGAAAGGCTCTGGAGCAGCAAGCTGGATGTGAGCCAGTTGCAGAGATGACTGACTGTATCTGGGGCTGCATGATGAGAAGTACATGCAGCAAGTCCTGGCAAGAGATTGTGCCCCTTGCTTTCACTCGAAACTTCATGAGCCTTGCATGGCTCCATTTCTCAAGTATGTCCCAAAGTCCCTCTAGGTGGCATCCCTTTTCTCAAGCACACAAAGTGCACCACTCAGCTTGGTGACATCTGTACGATCTATTCCTCTGTAACTGAAGATTTGGTATCAGCCTCTGTGCTATTCATGTAGTGTATTCATATTTCCTGAGTTTTGCAAAGCTGTCTTTAGATTTAAATAACACAAATTGCTTATATTGATTCAAATTCACAGAACCACAGACTTTTCACAGATCCTGGGATTCTGCTAAAATTCTCAGAATTATTATTATTATTATTATTTTGAATCAATAATACATTCCATAAATAATAACAGCCAATCTATTGAATGCCATACGCATGATTACTGTATTTTTGCCATCCTGTTTTGTGCTCCTTGTTTTTTCTCTTATTTTACAATCACTGACAGTACTTCTGTATCTTTCTACACAGTGTCCTTGTTTCTTTAAAAAAAAAACCCAAAAACCGAAACCAACCAATCAAAAAACCGCAAAACCCAACACAACCCTACAAGGACCTGTTAAAGGGGTTTTTAATAGTTAGATGCATTTTTTAATCTGTTTTTTCTCCATCCAAAATATGTATACATACAAATAACTTTAGAGACTGAAAATAAATATATGTCATTTTTCCATAGTTGTACTAATTTATCTAATTCCATTTCAATTACTTCCCTAGCTCCTGAAGGGAAGATTAAGATGATTTGCATTACAATCATAGAGACTTGTCACTCAGTGCTATGGTGACAGACAGGTTCTTTTGGGCATCCTTGGCAGAACGACGACAGCACTAAGCTGCAGTTACAGTTAATTTTTTTTTTAAACAGATTTTTCTGATTAGCATAGTATGGAGTCTTATGATCAGAATAGCACAGATTTTTATAAACAGAATCAGTGTAGTATAATTTTATAAGTAGTGCATCCAAGAATTTTACAGCACAGCTTAGGTTACAGCTCCTAATCACCTGGACCCTCCACAGGTCAGGTCAAATCTTAATGCTTGGTCTGCTGTGTCAGTATAACTTTCTTTTAATGGAGACTCCAACCACAAAATAGAACATGAGTCCCTCAATCCTCACAAGAAGCACAAAATGGCTATGGGGTCCTTGACCACTGGTGGAATCGTGTGTTTTGCCATCCAGCAGCAGTTCTGGTCCAGGTCCCACTAGGACGTGTAACGGCTTGGTGTTATAGATTGCGGTCTGTGTGCCATTACATTTCCCTCTCCTGTGATGGGATCCTCACCCCTGATTGGTCAGGTGCCTGAGACCTTCAAGGACAGTTGTAAGGGAAACAGCAGTTCAGTCAGCCCAATACTTTGTCTACAGGAATAGCAATGGGACAGGCCATGAAAAGAAGGCAGAAGAGCTTGGCTGTTTCCTTCAGATCCTTACCACCGCCCCAAATCCACTGTAGTTTTACTAGGGTTCTAGGATGGCATCCCTTGTTGTTCTCTCTGTTATTTGCTGATATCTTGTTGTTAATTAATCTGTTTAATATCATTTCAAACCTACTGGTATTGTCTACTAAGCAGTCTTACAGAAACTCATTGCCTGTTTTGCAAAGAGGAATTTTCTTTTATATATTTAAAATGTAGTGTAAATTTACTTGCCACATTCATGAATTTTTAAAACTTAACTAACTTCCTTGTCTGTCTCTCCTCTAAAGTGTATCCTAATTGTTTTCATATTTCATTCTCAAAGCTGACGCTCCATCTCCTATATCATTCTGGTTTAATTCTCTGTACCTTTTCTTACTCTACTGTATTCTCCCTCAGGCTCAAAGTGCAGAACTGTGCAATTTTTAAGATGTCAACACAACAAGGTTTTATACAGCAGCAAGATGATGACCTCTATCGTATTCACATTGCCTTTCCTGATGATTCAAAACA
This sequence comes from Irena cyanogastra, assembly GCA_013397155.1. Taxonomy (NCBI): domain Eukaryota; kingdom Metazoa; phylum Chordata; class Aves; order Passeriformes; family Irenidae; genus Irena; species Irena cyanogastra. The sequence goes on from VWZV01006115.1 coordinate 146,899, forward strand.
TTTTGTCAGTTTCTTTTAGGGCAGATGTTTCATGTTGAGCCAATGATTTCAGGGGGCTGACAACAATGACTCTAAGCCTCACTTATAAGTGCTAGCATTTTTACCACTCCCTGTGTATATACATATGTATATACATAAAACATTTATTTTCTAAAACCTTTATCTTGAGGTCATCTTCTATAAGTTCCCATGCATATCCACTTATGCTGATCTGAGAAAGCTTTTGAGTGAAAAAAAAACTAACACATTTGTTATCTTCTTTGGGTTTTTTTTTAATAAGAATTTACTTTACTAAGAATTGTTGTACACTTTTGAAGTGTTTCTCCACTACTGATTAAGCACATTAAGGGAAGGAATGTTTTAAGAAGTTTTGATTTTTTTTTTTTTTCTGGTGCTAAAAAGAATTACCCACTTTCATTAAACCATTTCGCAGTTATTGTCCAGGAAGCCTTATTACATTCCCAAATGGTTGCTCCAAAAGCAGGTTTTTTTCTTAGGAAACATACAAAACCAGTCACTTTTCCTTTACTTCTCTGTATGTAAGAAACCTGTGGTCTGTGGTTATTTACTGTCTTTCTGTACTTCATGGTTCATGTCCTGGAAAATAATTCTCAGTTATAAAATCTGACTTTGAATTCAAGCAGTTGCTATGCAAGAGATACCGCTGAGAAAGAATATTGAATCTTGCTACTTCTGTAGACTGTAATTTAACCTGGAACTCTGCCAAGATTAAAGAAAAAAAATCAAAAGTTACTCACTTGAATCTAATGAGACTGCTAGCCTTACTTGTATTTGCAATTATTTTTTTCTTTTTTATCCAATAAACAGGTTATGCAGTGCAGCATTCTTTCATGCATTATGCATTTTGTTCTATTACTAAGGTCTCAAATATCTTTTCATCCTTCTTCATTTCTGTATATACCTATGTAAACACTTGCACATTGCTGTTTCTTGACGTTAAATATGTGAACATGGTTTTAACAGCACTTTTTCTATACATTATCTTATTTGCTTATTAGTTCATCTTTTGTGATTTTTTTTCAGATTTAAATGTGCAGTACTGCTAAATTTCTTTATATATCTCATATACCTGTTACTGTATCCCCAACTTGCAAGAAAGAAGTTTTCCTTATTTTGGTAGCACGCACTATAGAGGTTTATATTCTGTGTTTCTCTGCAAAGTTATCATATCTATGTAGTTTTTTGTAAGCTTCTGCCAGACTAATTTCAGGAAATCTAGGGATAGTAAGAGTGCTATTCCACCTGCTATCAAATCAAGAAGGTGCTGCATAGGGCACACAAGTACAATAAATAGAAGTAGCCTGGATGAAACCAGTGACCACTTCTGTAGGTGGATATATATTTCAGCAGATAAGATGACCAATGAAAGGTTGGTGCCCCTGATACCAAATGGAAACAATTTCCTCTCATCCATATTGTTAACACTCAACTCCCTCTGCAGGCAGATTTTGAAAGGAGGCAGCTGAAGCAATCCAAAAGAGAAATGGGGGAAGACCTAAATACCAAGCCTGTCCAAGACTAGCTCATGGGACTGTCTTATGCTGTCATTTTTCAAGTTTAAATACTAGTAATTCCTGGGTATGGGCATTCTCTGAGGCAGCGCTCACACTGATGTTAACAAAGGTGCGGGACTGTTCCAGAAGGCAGCAGGAAGGTAACTCTGGAGAAAGGCAGAAAAGGAGTGTGTTCATGTGGGTGGGAGCTGTACTGTGCTGCCTCTTGTCTGGGCTAAAGATTAGGCCATGAAGTATCTTATTTAATGGTACCAGTATGAAGTTCATTATCTCTTACATTAGTGACAGGAAATGTCCACATATCGTACAAAATCCCCATGTTCTGAAATCTAACATGAATAACAAAAAATCAAGAAACATTGTACAGCTACTTTTCCCTAGCTTGGCTATCTTCTAGTAACAAGTTTAGGAGAACAAAAATAATAATTTAGGAAAAATTCATAATTTATAGCAGAGAATCTTTTTCTACTTTTTCTAATTACTGCCTGTAAGTACAATGAAGAATATTTTTTCTTCACCTTTGATTTGCTATGTGTCAACACATTCTTAATCTTGTTATAAACTGAGGTAAACTTAAACCACCTATGTTCATGTCTTTATCCAATTCAAACTTTAAATAATTTCTTGAGGACTTTGAAACCTATTGTAAGAGAAAAAAGATTGTATGATACAATTTTGTATAATATTTATACAGGTATTTTTTTAGAAGTAGCTCTGGTACTGAAAGTTCCTATTTATATTGCCAGCAGCTGAGAGCATTGTACACAAACCACTCTTTGTAAATAATTTTAATTCTTTTTTTTTTTTCTTGCTGGGCTCTAGAAGTGAAAGTCTGTTTTTGTGTCTTGATCTGGCATTGATACTGAAGTGCTTGCCGTGTTTGGTTTTATTGTTGAGTCGACATATGTAAAATTGCATGGGAACTTTGCCATCCTATTTTTAAATCTTTGCATGTGAAAGATAGAATGAAAAGAAAAAAAAGTTTATTAAACTTCTGGTTTAAGAACATTGTTCCTTATAATATCCCATATACCACAGTCAAATTTGAACATCAGTTTTTACAACACATTTTTCAACTTCCAGGGTAAGGCATGCATTGTCTAATATTGTAAAATATTTTTCTTGGCAGAAGAAGGAACATATGAATTCCATCCTCTATTTTAGTATGACCTAGCTTTTTTTTTGCATTAATTTGTTCTACTATTCTCTGTGTTAGTATTAGAGTCATCAATGCTATCTCCCTTTTATCTTAGATTTTAGACAGATTTTAGTTTATTGCTTTACGTCTTTAGCCTCAATCTAAAGCTCTTCTTCTTTTGAAAGCTATTTGAACTTGTGGACACATCTCCCCTTCCCCTGCCTTTCTCACACCTTAATGGAAAGTTTACTTTATCCTTTCCTTATTCTTTATCCTTTTGCTATGTAAGGAGAGATTGCTTGTTTTTTATTTCCTTCTCCTATCTGCTAAAAGTGTCAGTAAATCTATCCTCTGTTGAATCTCTTGCCTGATCAAAGGCTTCAACAATGATAATGCTAGTCTGCTCCTCAAATCGTTTCTCCCTTAGCAAAAGAGGGAGAAAAATACTTGTAGAATTAACTGCTGGATAAATGAAGTTTTGGAGTGCTAAGTCTTATTTGAGAGTTTTCTTTATGCTTTGGAGACATTAGAAAATTAATTCTGGGTTGTTTTTATTCCCCTAGCTATTACAATTAGTGCATCTCTTTTCACACGTATCCAATTAGTGAGTTCTGTTGATGACATGAAATTCTTGACAAATTTTTATGCCTATTATGACTTGGGTTTTTTGCCTTTATTCTTGTGATGTTTTTGTAAACCCTATGCTTTTCAATTTTTCATTTCACTATAAAATTTCTTCACAACCTCCCTGACTTTTTCATTACTTTTAGTCCCAAGTTTCATCTGCTTTGCCTCCATTATCTATGAAGAATTTCATCCAGCCTTTGCATATGCACTTCTTCTATCCCAATGTCTCACTTATCTATGTCCAGCTTTAAAAGGGAGTATGCCCTTTTTCTTTTTACATTTATTGCTGTATTTTATAGTGATGCTTATCTTCTAAGGTTTAGGTATATAGTTTTACTCCTATTTTTTTTCACATTAAATATATCTCTAAAAGTAAATTAAACACATAACTTGACGGATGACATGAAACAGCCTAAAGCTGTAGTAATACAAACACATTTACTCTCTAAATCAGGTGGGCAAATTTAAACTGTCTGCTGGGAATGGTGTCTGGCTATGATCATAATTCATGGACCATGCCTAGGAATTTTTGAAGAGACTGATTGTCATCAAAGGCTAAAAGCATACTTGGAGCCATTTTAACAACTAGCAGTGGAGCTGACTGCCTTCCAGTGCCTGGGAATATTTTTTATGATGTGGTTTTTTGGCATTTTGTAGTTGTGGTTTTCCAAAGTTTTTTGTTTCATTTTGTTTTGAGCTGTGGGTTTATTGTGGATTTGGTCATGTTTTTTTAATTATTAAGCTAGGTTAATAAATATCTGCTTTCTTGGTAGCCCCAGTAAATGTAGCTCCACAATTTGATTGATTTACTAGTCTGTGAAGTGTCAATTTTAATTATGCACTGTCTGTTTAACTTCCACACTGCTTGACCTAAATATTGGTAACTTTAGTTCTCTATTATGTCCAGAACTTCAATATGCAGTTGATCTTTCATCAGGTGACTGAGTTAATTTCCTTCCTTATGCTTTCAAAGTTCTGCTTTCTTCTTCCTTAGCTATAGGTGGCTAAATGAAACCTAATCTTAATTAAGAGCCTGAAATCCCACAATATCCTATTAATATTAAACTTTGGAGGATGATATTGGAGCAGTGGCTAAGGCTAAGAAATTGAGAGGATTAAAGATAAAATTCCTATCATGTAAAATAGAAACTTGAATTTTAAGTAAATGTTAGGAATAAATTTGTCTTCGAGATTTTACTTGTAAATCTATTGAAACTCCTGTACAGATCCATACACAATGAAGAGAAAAAAAAAGCTAACGTGTTTAAAGTGTAGGCTCTATAATAGGCCTGTGACATAAGATTTTTTCTTCAAGAGCTGCTCCATTTGACAGCATCACCTATTCTAGTTTAAGCGAACCTCTGTGGGGTACATTGCCATCAAAGCAAAAAATTAGAATCCATGACTATCCTTCTCAATCCATTAGATTATTCTCATTGCTATCAATTGTCTCACATCTTTAAGAAATTATGTAATTTGTTGTCTTTATCTTGAAAAATTGCAAGTCTGATGTCTTTACATGAGTCTGCTAGGAAAAAGGAATGGCCCATTTCCTCACATCTGCAGATGTACTGTAAAACTTAAAAAGAGTGAGGCCATCCAAATAGGAGAAGAGCCAGTGCAGGAGCTTCATGGCGATGTTTGGCAAACTCCTCTGCCCAGAATTTTTCTGGATTCTATACTAAGCACTTGATTTTCTTAGAAGAACAGGAAAAAGCATATGATTAAGAAGTTGGGTTGTTTTCATCTATTTAATATTCACATAATTTAAAAGAAGCAAGGTGCGACTAATCAAATCAAATCATCTGTTACAGATAATATCCTTGGGAATTCATCAATCAAGACCACTTTTAAATTACTGCTGAAATTATCAGTGCTAGTAATTTCATTATACATACCTAATCAATGCTTCAAAAAAGTGTATAAGAATGCTAAAAGAATTCTTAGGTATATAAGAAAATATCTTGCTGGTAAGAGCATACGCTATGAAAAGTAGCATTTGTTTAACACGTCAGTATTTCTACATAGTCAACTGAAATATAAGACACAGCAAAGAAGGAACTGGAAGATACACACAGAAGAACTTAAGGTTTCTGTGATTAAATAAGTTTTGCTACTGTTATATATATATATATATGCATATACATAGTTTGTACCACATAAATATTCATATGACTTATTTGAAGAGTAGAAAAGACTGCCAAATGTACCAGCCACACTACCTTCTGGCCGACTGCTTAGAGTAATAACTTAACAGACCATCTGCAGAGTGAGTGCACCATGTCCATCATGCATGCCTAGAAAATGTTAACTTAACTAAAAAAAATAGCTGAAACTCAGTTTGCATCCCTGAAAGAGATACCTATCTCCTTGTTAGGAGTGATATTTTTCGGATACACCAACAAATATCAGAGAACAACCCCAAAATTAAATGGGAAAAAAATATTAATATTTACTATTGCATTTCTTTATTTTATGCTTAAAAAAAAAGTAATGTCATAGCAGCAATTGATGAAATGTGGTTTAAAGAAAAAATATTGTGAAATCCTTTGTCTGCTAGACATGAAGCTTTGTAACTGTACTTGCGATAACAAAGGATTACAACAAATAATAGATTTGCTGTGTTGTTCTTCTGTGAGTACAAAAGTGCCAGAAAGCTTGAAAGAGTGAAAAGCTTGAAAGTCTTGACATTTTAATAATTTTGAAAAAAAAAAAAACTGGCAGCAACAAGTAAATCTTTGTGTTATGGTTGGTTTGTGCCTGCTGCTAAGCACAGCATATCAAGGGGTACAAGGGCACTGTAAATAACATGGAGGAGAGCACTAGCTCTCAATCACAACATACAGCTCCATTTTAAGTATTGTAACTGGCTCTGAAAGACAGAAGTGACATCTTAAGGTGATGGTACTCTTCCAAGTGCTATGAAAGTGGAACAAACAAGAAAAAACAACAGAATGAGAGATGCGTCCTACCTACTGCTTTATTGCTGTCGACACACTTTCTACACAGTTTTGGAAATCAAACAAGAATGAGTTTGAAAATGAAAGAAGTTGAGTTTTAATACTATGGACAATTAAATTCTGATAAAAAAGGAAGGAAACTATTTTTACGTATTAATACACATCTAAATGTGTATGTGAATATTTGCAAACATATTATGAATAAAACCCATATATTAAATGTATTGTTTGTTTTATTACCCTGCAGGCCTTTTGTAGTAGCTGCAAACAGTGGAATATACTGTGGAACAATGATTTTAAATAATATTAAATAATGCCATTATATCAAATGTACTTTAAGAAGTAAATGGTGTATAACTGATGTGTCAGATTTGAGTTAAATGTCACCAGGGTAAGTAAGAATCAGGCATGACTGCGCCCAAAGTTTCTACACAAGTTTGTAAATAAGATCAATCTAGATTATTAATGGGGAAGAAACTACACAATAAGAAAAACTGTCTTGAAAATGGACCTGTTGTCTAATGACTCTCAACTAACCATCTGAGGTTTGAATTAGGTTACAGGTTTGAATCCTGGTTACAGGAGAGCAAGAGAGACTGTTCAATTTCTTTCCTCAATACCTTTAAATGGGGAAAGATTTTGTTCAGAAATCCCTTCGAAATTTTGGAGCAGACCCCAATATATTTTGATATATGGATCTGGAAAAAATCAATATTAGGAATAGATACTAGATACTGACTGTATTATTATTGTTCACTTGTACACACTGGTAAGCTATTAAATTTGCTGCCAAACTTTCCAGTCATAAAGGATTCCAGAGAGAAAACTGTGCCTGTAGTCTTCATAGATCTACACACCCCAGCAAACATAAGATCTAGAATCTGTGACAAACTGACTGGATGAGAGGAAAGGTCACCATGATGCAGAATCCAGAACAAATTTTAAAAAATACCAAAAAGATCTAAAGCAGCAAGTATTGCAATTTTGTGGAAAGCTTCTTATACAAAGTAAATGACCCAATTAATTTTTAAAAATGACCAAAATGCAATAAAAATTAAAAAATAACCAGCAAGACCTTTAAGGTTCACTTTGTATACTGGCCTATATCTTATGATTTCTGCAAGTACTACACTGTCCAAAGAAATGTCTTGGTACACTGGCTTGCTAAATTATGGAAAAAAAGAAATAATGTAGCTGTTGATCAGGTTTTTTTATTAACATAAAACTTTATGATAATCACAGATGACTTATCAATTCTTAAAATTTGGCAGGGAGTACTTAAAAATTAAGCACAGGGTTTTCCCAACTCGCTGGTCTGTCGTGTCCAATTTATTGCCACTGGCAACGGAAAGTTCCTGATTCCGCAAAGTAAGAATAAAAAGTAAATTAGTATGATGCACCTACACAAATCAGCAATATTTAACCCACTATTGTCCCCTTGGGTGAGTGGTTTTATATAAGGAATGGGAATTTATTACTGCATTTGAACATGCTGTTACTATCAGCTGCCAAAATACCAGCAGATTACAGCTCCTTCTTTTGTGTCCTCTGGGAGATCAGCAGGACTGCTGCACAAATGCAGAGCCAGCACTAAAGTGGGGATAATCTAGCTCTGCATATGAAACATGCATGAAATATTTGTAAAGATCTATGCTTGTCCTGTTGGCTGCATTTTTAAAGTAGCAAGCTGGTTGTAGCAGATATATGTAGATCAGTGCATTAGCTGATTTCTGCTGACTGTTTAGGAGAGCAGCTTCTGTGATTTCAGGCAGAAGTGGCTGCTGCAGTCACTTTATTCTTTCTCCCCACATGGCTCTTACAAGACTAATTCCTCACCATCATGACGATGCTGCTTGGATCCAGTACACTTCTCAGATTAACAGCATTGAAGCAGAAAGGAACATTTCAAACCACAGAAAACCTGAGATGTAGCAATAAAATGAATTTTAGGGTCTCAAATAACAGTTGTTAAAGCTGCAGCAATTTTAGAATGTATGACTGATGGTAACTACATCGCTTGCAGTCATTGTGGTAATAGGTGATAGTTTCCCGCACTGTGAATATAAACTGCAGAAAATCATGTTATCATGTGAACCAACAAAATATGGTTCCTGTAGCAGCTGCTGTTTACTGGGAAAAAATAGAGTATGCCATTAATTTAATTATGCTTTCGTGAGAATCACAATCATCTATATATTTTGCTGGCCAGAGAGCTGCAATTGTGGAGGGCCAGTACTCCCTTGAATGCATCTAGAATGAGTTTTAGAAATGTTGAGTCCTACTATCTGTTGAAATCATAAAAGAAACTATTTCTAGCGTGCACAAAAAATTATACTCATAACATGATTTTTTGAGGATAACAAATCAAATATTTCACAGGACTACTCATTTTTAAGTTGTTGATAAATTCAGAGAACTGATGACAGCAGCAGGGGCAGAGAGCCATATCCCTGCCGTGCACAGCCCCTGTTGCCCACCCAGTCTCTCCCCCCACCTCACCACCTGGAATCCCATGCCCTCAGGAGCAAAGAGGCAGTCCTCCTGCTTCAGAGCACGGGCTACAGGCTCTGCACAGGCTGTTCCCGTGTCCTAGGTGGTGGGACAGCTGCCAGTATCAGGCCGGTTCCCAGAGATGGCAGCTGGCCAGGAGCTGGCATGGCATCCTGAGGGAGTGACCTAGGGTGGCTTCATCGTGCACAGATTAATAAAAGCTGCTGATTGTCCTATTGTACTCACCTGTGCCTGGTCCATCTCTTGGAAAGTTGGGTGCAGACAAGGCACCAGCGATTTGAGGCTTGATGACTGTGTGGTCGCTGTCCACCAACTACCATTTCACCCATGAGACACTCTCTGGGAACGAGGCACAAATTACAGAGTGCATCTCTCCAATTTGGCTCCCTGAGTATCTGCAGTAAAAATTTTCACACTGGTGTTTTAGGAATCTCCTGGATCTGTTTGTACCACCTGTGTGGGTAACACCTGCCAAGTTGAATTTCCCCACAAGGACAAAGGTGGCTTATTCAGAGGTGTCCCTTGAAGAATTAATTATTCCTAATTAATTATTCCTATTAATTATTCCTTAAAGAATAATTTATTGTCATCTTGCCCCTCCCCTCCCCTTGGAGAGATTCAGAAAACCTACTGCAGGGAATCTTTTTAGAAAATAAGTACCTACTGTCAGTCTCATCACACCGATCGCAACAAATCACCATTTTCCCCCACAGTTTCACATAACTCAGGCCTGGGATGCAGTCCATGATTCCTGTGCTTATAAAGCAGAAGTATCTAATTAAAAACTGATAGAAGGTAGCTTTCAGTTAAACATAATTAGTCTTGCTAGTGCAGAAAATTAATTTATATTTTTCAAGATGTTTGATTAACTCCTAAGTTGTTGGGGGAAAAAATGAGGGTTTATATGATGACTGGTTTTACAGACAACTTTTTCATTATATTTTCTTTGAATATATTCATATTGAATTGGTAAATCCTTGGGGAGAATCAACACACAGTGCAGATACATATTGTGATGTGCTTAAGTAATATTGAGAGCTCTACAAGGTATATAAAGCACTAAAATATGAAAAGTTCCTAAATGTCTGGAGAGAGATAAAGGAAGTATGAATTACATAATTCAGCTGTTTAAATTTCATTACTACTTAGAATAAAATAACGACATCCAGAAAAATTACATTTCTTATAAAAGTACGGCAATGCTTCTCAAACACTGATCAACATAATTAGAATTTGTAAAATGTGGATATCTGCTCCATAAATATAAAATAAAAAAAAAAAATTAAGACTCTTGGCTGCCTGTTTGAAAGTGGCCCACATGACTCTTTCCAAGAGCTTTCCTAAGAAAAATGATAAAAATTAAGATTAAGTTTCAAATTGATTTCTCTCTCTTTGGTTTTTTTTTTTTTTTGGAAATATATCTTCAAAAAGACATAGCCCAGAAATATCAGAATTTTTTTTACCTTTAGGGAAGAGTAACATATCAAATTCTGTGTTTCGTGACAAAAAGGGAGAGTGCAAAAGAGTAGATGTGTAAATGAGATGTCAACAGAAGAATTAAAATTACATAAATGCCACACTCAGATTGATAAAAAAATTTATTCCCCTGCTTGGGATTTAAGTAGTAAAACAAAAATGCTAATATGTGACTTAAAAAACCACAGGAATTTTTCTTCTGGCTGTTTTTTGCTGTTGTGGTTTTTAGTTTGTTTGCTTCTCTAACCCTAATTTTAGTGTCAATTGTAAATGGTATTAAAAGGACTGTTTGACATCAGAAAAATGTAATGACAAGAAGATTTATATATGATAAAACTGAATTGTAGTACATTTAAAAAATTTCAAAATTGTCGTTAGGAAATTGTTCTTGCATAGATCTATATGTAGCATTTGCCTGTAGAAAATCTGGTGGTTTTGCTTCACAGCTTGTTAAGATCATTATTCTTCTTTAGCCTCCACCCAGGCATGAAATAAGATTTAAAAAAAAAAAAAAGAAATCTCAATATGTTCAATTATCATTTAAACAAAATGATGCTGAAAACAGTATGATTATTTCTACCAATTTCAATAGTCCAAGGATCAGACCTTATCCAATACCTTTGCTTAAACGTAATTATTTGTCCTGAATTTCTTCTCCTGAAAATTTAAAGATTATATTGAAATAATTTTAGTCCAAAGTACATAATAACCTTCTATTTGAATTAATTAAATTTAATTAAATCATTTTTACCTGAGTTAGGGCTACCAAGCCTATTGTTGCCATGTTTATTGCAGGGAAAGGCAACTCAAGTCACCTGTTTTAACTCAGATTAGGATAGATGAAGCTTATTCATCTCTCCATCATGACATAAAATTAGCTGGCAATCAATGAAGCATACACCAGGATTACTAACAGCAATCCAATAAGTAAAACACAGCTCCAGACACTTAAAAATATTAATAAACACTTTTATGAACACCCTTCAATACTGAACACCTTTCAACAATTAATCTCATAACATTCTACTGTTCCTTTGTCCCCTTCCTGCTCCCCACACCCCATATTTAGTTGTATCATATGACCCAGAACTGAAGATACTACTGAAAACAGAGGTCCTGCTCATGCCTCTCACATCTCCAAAGAGAGGACACAAATTCTATTTTGGTAGTTCAAGGGCATGGAGAGCTTTAATATAGGCTCATCCTACAATAGGGCTGAACAAAATGACGCATTTTCCACAAAATGCAAAACATATTTCCGCATGCAGCATTATTTAACAAGCACATCTTGTTTCCTGAACACGTACTTATCGAGTGGTATGCCCAGCCTAGTTATTCATACACTAGTGTCTTGTGCCATTTGTAATGTCCTGGGATACCTTGCTCAGCTTCCTGATGCTGCTCCTAAATAAGTATTTTAAGGTCTCTCAGACTCCGTGTCATATCTGCCCATGTCACTCAGATACCCTTTGGTGGTGATGGCACTAGATGTGTATGCATGTGTCACTAGACACTCAAAGTTACACCACCTATTTAGCATTACCACTTGAGTATTTAGCACATTTTGTTCTTCCACTTGTTTTCAGTCACTCTGCTATTTTTCTTATGGTACCATCTACAAGCGTCTTACGCTTGCTATTTGTAAAGAATACAAATTCTTTATACAGCTCTTTCTGCTGCTTTCCCATATGGGTGTGCTTTGGATACCGCTTTGATTAGCCTCTATCACAGAGGATTTGAGAATAAGGTACGATTTAGAGGAGTGAGTAACTTCAAAAAGTCATCATCCACTTTACGCAATTTCTAAAGAAGAAAAAGAATTTCCATTGTTCAAAGGAAATTACTTGAAAGCTGTTTTCACTATATCAAGATGGGATCTTTTTGTTTTGAACTTTATCCTACTTTATTTTTGTCACTTCTATTAAGTGGATTGAAAAAAATAGGGCAATATTGATTGAAAACTCCATTCTGTCCTTTATCACAAATCACAGTCTCTCACATCTGCAAGCCTTCAAATATCATTGTCTGTGGTGCTCTTACTTACATATTGCGAATTTCCTCTGCCTGGGAAAATAGCTTCTCTGATCAGAATGGCCAGCTTCCACTGAGCCTTTGCTCTTGCTCGCAGAACTGATCTAATTATTTAAGTGTACTGATGCACAGTTGAATGGGGTGTAGAGGGCAAGGTTTTGGTAGCAAAGATGGGCTCTGTGAAAAGAGTCCGGGGCTGCCCTGTGTTGGACACAGTTCCAATTGCTCCAGCAGACCAACCACAGTGAATGGCTGACTCTTGCAGTCATGGGTCTTGATGGGAAGACTTATTAAGAAATGGGCAAAATGTTGCCCGTAAGCAGTGAGGCATGAAGAAAAAAAATTAGGTGCAATCATGTGAACATCAAGGTCAGAGAAGAAGGAGGAGGAGATGCTCTAGGTTCTGAATCAAAGGTTTCCCTAAAGCTCATAGAGAGCAGCATGGTGGCTCACACAGCTTTCTTGGAGCAAGCTGCAGCCCACGGAGGGCTACAAAGGAGCGAGTTCTTCTGGCAGGAGCTACAGCCATTGGAGACTTATTCAAGTTTATCCTGCAGAGTTGCTGCTCATGGAAAGAACCCTTCACTGTAGAAGGGGAAAGGTGTGAGAAGGAAGGAATGGCAAAGAGCAATGGTTACGAACTGACAAAAACCATCCCCTGCTGTCTCCTCTGGGCCTCTCAAAGCAGGAGAAGTAAATGAGGAAAGTTGAGGCAAAACTGTTGTAGTCTCTCTTTGTCACCATCCAAGTCTAATTTAATTGGCATTAAATTCTGTTTTATTTTCCCAAGACAAGTCTGTTTTACCCCAGAGTGTTCTTGGCAAGTGGTCTTACTTTCTCTCAACCAATAAGATTTTCATCTTATTTTTTTCCTTCCTGTCTCGTTGAGTGAGAGAGCAGCTGGGTGGGGATCTGGCAGCCGAAAAAACAATAAACAAAACCACAAAATGATCAGAAATGGCATAAGAAGTTAATATTTTTCTATTTTTAAACAGTTATAATCTTGAAAAACTTGCAATCTATGGATGAGAACTCAAAATTTCTTTTTTGTAGTTGTTTTATTTTTTTTTTCTTTTGTTAGGGTTTTTTGTTTTGGTTTTTATGGGGTTTTTTGGTTTGGGGTTTTTTTTTGGTTGTGATTTAGGACATGTATCTTTGTGAATAACAGTTATGTGTGACGGAGCCCTGCTTTCCTGGAGATGGCCAAACACCTTCCTGCTCATGGAAGTGCTGAATGAACTCCTTGTTTTGCTTGCTTGAGTATGCATATTTTTCCTTACTTACCTATCCACAAGTCTTCTCATTTTTACTTTTCTGATTCTCTTCCTCATCCAGCTGTGTGGAGAGTGAGCAAGCAGCTGTGTGAGGCTTATTACTGGCCAGGATAGCCCAAAAATTTCACATATCAATTAATGATAAATTTTCATAATACATATCACCAGTGTATTTTTATTTTTGAACAAAGTGGGTAGGATTCATGTTGCTAGGTTAAAAGTCTAGCAGTTTTCTGACTTAATAGTTATCTAGTTTCATTTTATAGTTTTTGGAAGGAAGTACGATCACTACGTGGCAGTCCGTCATTCCTAAATGGTTAGATAATTTGCTTTCCTTGTGTACCTCTTCACTTCTTTTTAGTGTAATGGAAATTTGGATAATTATTTTAGACTTAACTTTTCAATGTGAAAAGTTATACAAAACCAAAAAATGCAATACGCTATGCACATTAATTTTGGAAATGGAAGGGAAAGAAAGTGAAGAGCTGGTACCAAAGAGAGTGGTGTTGCAGCTGCAAACACGGAAAGCCTATTTTATGCAGTTATCCTAAAACTGAAAGATTAAATCATAGGTTGTGCTTCTAACTATCCATAGGATTCATGAAGAGAATTGACCACTTTTGGTTAGGACTTCCACAGTGTACTATACAAATAACAAATGGATCTAAAGAAATAGAGGGACTCAGTACTTACCAGTCAGTCAGAAGTAGAAATCAAACCTCCATCTACCTTCAGATGAATATTTTGACTCCTCAATAAGAAAAGAAAATTAAATTACATTTAAACACAGCAATATTTTGTCTAAAGCTCTGTTTGTTAAGTGTATTCTGAGAATGTCTGCCAAATTAGGTGCTCAATGTGCCCAAGGCAAAGCCTTATTTCTGAATACATTCGAGGCTTGAGTCTATTCCAGAACCTTTTGCTGTTTGGTATGTGGAGTAAAAGAACGTTTAGATCCCTGAGGAAAAAAAAATCAATCAAAATCATAGGTGTTTTCAGAATACCAAGACTTTGAGGCTAAGTAATGACTGCACATTCTGTTTTCAGGACAGTCTCTTCAGCGTGGATACCTGCAATTCCATTTTAATGTCTCCTAGTGGGGTACATAAATTTTTCCAATGAGGTACAGAGGAAGGAATTACATAGTCAATTCAGAGAACATGAAATGCAAAACAATTTCCCTGAAATTTTGCTCTTCTTTTATATAATTTCCCCTTTAATTTGGTTTTCTGATTTTTATTCCTGCAGCTTAATATTGTACAATAACTACTGAATCCTTATACAAGCAAGTGTTCGGCCTCGTGTTCATGAAATACCCTCAGACTAAATTTCTAATTTTTTTCTAAATTTCTATGAATTTATATTTTTTAATTTTATAAATTCATAAGTTTAATAGTATGTCATTCAAGTCAATAATGAATAATATACATACTTAAATTAGCAATTACATTCATGAAGACAACAATCTGGTGCTGTAATGTTCTCATTTATGGCTGAATTTGAGCTTAACAAGAAAGTAAATCCTAATCAAATAGAAAAATATGAAAACTGGATGATGTTTTTTAACAAGAGTGAAATTTGAAATAAATGTTACACTCAACAGAAACACAGCATAATTCAGAGGGACATTTTAAGGTCATGCAAATTCTAAAGAACATAAGTATAGTATGAAGTCTCAGTACTGAATATTTCTGCAGACAAAGAGCTTGGCTGAAGAGGAAAGTTAAGAAAAAAGTTCCAGAATAGTATACAGAAGAAAATTATTTAAATTATGCTTTTTTGTCTTTTGTTAAATGTTTATTTTCGATTAAGATGCATTTATTTCTTTGTTGCCAAACAGATTCAGAAACAGATTTTGATCACCTCCTTCAAAGTCGCTGACAGTTTAAAGTATTTTAGTAGTAATTTTGACTTTTTTCTGATAGTCTGAAGGACTTAGTGAAGCCTAGCATGCTATCAGCCAAATTTGTGATAACATATCTAATAAAACTAATAGATCTATAAATGTTTTAAGATTCTGAATTGTGTGAAACCTCACAAAGAACAAACTGGTGATTATCTAATTAAATATATATGAGGGGTAACCACTATAATTTTCATAGAATATTAGAGATAAGTGGACTTAATGAACAATTATAGTTCCCTAATTGTAGCCTCATCTCCTCTCCTGGCTATTAGATCAGTAGTTCTGGCCAAAACCAAATACACTGAAAATTTGAGTAGCTGAACTAAAAAATCTAACTACGCAACAGGAGCACTGATGTTAGCAGTAGCCCCCTCTTCTGCTGAGGCTGCATGGAGTTTGAGGAACTGAAGCTGACACAGCAGATTTTACCAATGAATTCTTGATAATCTTAGATTGCCATTATAAGCTAGGATGCCAACACAGGAAATAACTTTAAAATTACTTTTCTGAAGATGTACAAGAATACGTTAAACATTTTGTGTATAAAGAAGGAAAGCAATTGTTTCTGGATGAAAGCCAAGAAGATTGTGTCTTCAGCAGAACAGATAATATTTTTCAATGAAACTCCTGTTGTGGGACTGTGATAGAGAGACTTCAGTGTACCTGTCTTTTCAAGATTAAATTGATGCAATCTGTTTTGTTATTTTGGTTGGGAGAGTATTCAAAGGTATTTGTTTTGACTGTCTTATCTTCTTACACAGAACTTGAAGACTTAATTATGTTAAATGGATTTTAGGTGTTCTTCAAGAAACAAACAATAAAATTATAAAAAAAATTTTTGTTCATTTATTCCCCTCTCCCCCACACCCCAGTCCTGAAAAAAAAATAATTTTAAATTTACTGAAGAAATTTTGTTTCCTTCCTCACCCCCACCTAGATAAGTAGGCTGCAATCTGGGGAGCAGGCAAGGGTGCAGAACCTGATTAATTGTGGTTTAGGAAGAAAATACTACAACTTCAGTAGTACATAGAACATGAAAAATCTATAAATAAATACACTTACATTGAGCGCATACAATCAGAAAGCTTTCACTGACAAGGGTGGATGATAAACAGTTTGGGAGATTTAGACTAGTATTTGTGTTGTGATTAAGTTTGTATTTCCTAGCCTTAAAAATGAGGGACAAAAGAGGTCAAACAATAATTAGTCCAGTTTCAGTCTTGTAGAAAGAGAAAGACAAACAGATAAGACAAGCACCCACCCAAATCCTTCCTGTGAAGATCATCTTCCAATTGGCCAGCCTAAACTCCCCAGGCTCAGTTTAAGGCTGTGTTCTCTTGTCCTGTGGCTGGTTCCCTGGGAGCAGAGCCTGACCCTCACCTGGCTAAGCTTGCCTCCTGAGCTTCCTCTTCTCCAGGCTCAACAATCCCCACTCCCTCAGCTGCTCATTAGAGGACTTGTGTTCCAGACTTTTCACCAGCCTTGTTGCCCTGAATTATCTGAGGAAAGACAAGGTGTTCCTGAAAATCTGTCTTAGGAAAAAAGTGAGTTTATTTCATAGAGGTTACAAAACATTATTTTTCCTAACAAGGATTATACAGTAAAACTGGACTTGGTTCATCTTTCATTCCTTCCTTAGGCATTGATTGATGTTAGGATCTGCTGGCCTGTTTACAATAACAGAGTTTCTGAACCTCAACATCCTGCCTTGGCTACAAATTCTTCGCACTATTCTCTCTACCTATAAATAGAATAGCTTTATTTGGAAACTTTAACATAGCAGTCTGACAGTTACATATGAAAACGTGATATTTTTACATCCTGTTGATATTATTTTGCTTTATTGATTCATTAATGGATCACAATAACCTTGCAATTATAGGTCTTTATACTGGCAGAGTGACCTGGATCTCAACAGAAGATTGTTTAGAGATTCAGAAAATTATTCTAATTGAAATGCAGACTGGAAAATCCCTACAAGGGATAACCTCCCACACCCCTTCTTTCAATACTGGATTTTTTTGTTTGTATTATGTGAACTACATGTACATAGGACATACGCACTTTTACAAGGACGAAGAAAAGAAATGTAGGCTATTTACTGTCCAAAAATTAGATTCATAAGGTAAATATACTGCTAAGAATTAAAAATACTGATTTTGAAAAGAAAATACAGTAAACAATTACCTGGGGTGACGAGAGGGTTGGTTAGGGCATTCCCAGAAGAAAATCCAGGCAACAGCGGTAGAGAAATTGACACTCTTCAAAGATATTAATCTTTCTGTATTGCTTATGGTGGCAGCAGCTCTCTAGCCACAGAGAATAACAGATAACTTTCCCAGGCATCGTCCTGGGAAAGGCTGTGAGAAGATCAGAGAAAAGAATGAGAAACAATTCTTATCTTAACTTGCTGCACCTGGTATTGTGAACATGTGGAATGTGTTATGCAGATTTGTTTACCAAAGGGTGGTTTCTTAATTAGCCAATGGTGGGGGGTTTTGATTGAAGGACCAATCAAGTTCAGCTGTGTTGTAACTGTCTATAAAAGTAATGGGTTTCTTAATAAAGATAGATTGATCAGGCTTCTGTAGTATATATATTCAATGCTGCAACAATAGCTTATGGCTGGAACATATATAGGTATCTCAGAATACTTTTCTTATATAACTGATTTTAGACTATTTATTAATAGCTGACATTAATTTCTGTCTGAACTTTTTTCAATGGTTGCATTAATAGCTATAGGAGAAGATATAAGACCATACATAGAATAGGTTGCAATATTCTTAATATAAAATAAAGAAGTGGTAGTTACAAAATAAAGTCAGTGATATGCAGCGAAGTAGAAGGCAAGAAAAAAAAGGAGAGGATATTAAAGGAGTGTGATTAGCAGGCATATCTTCAAAACTTTTCAATACTTTTTGATAATTACTGTAATTTACAATGTACCATTGACCATAAGTTTAAGACCTTATACCAGAATAGTAAAAATGTAGGGGTTGGTTAATGCTAGAAGAAACATCTGGTGAGAAGGTGAGAGCAAGGTGTCAAAGGTGAAGTAGAATGAGGATTGAAAATCAAATCAGTTTTATAGAGCAATTTCATAATCTCAAAAAATTAGAAATCTGAGCAGCAAGAATCTTTCCTAATATGCAAGACAAATATAGATATCTGCAGATGTTAAGCTATGCACATATCATCTTACATGCCTCATTCTTAAATTAATCCTTTAATTAATTCTTTTAATCTACATTGAATAAATAAAGAACTCAGCTAAGTTTTAGAACAGGGTTTTAATGTTTTACATTACTGCATTTGGATATCTAGATTTCACTGTTGATGTTTATCCATACATAGCAAATCTTTTTCAAAGTGAGTGAGTTACATGCAATATGTAGCATTATGAAAACAGTTTTGCTATTATTTCTCATTTTCATCAGTTGTCATAAAATTCATTTTCCCAAGAAAATCCTCCTTAGTTTCTTTAGAAATATTTTTAAATTTAATTATATTCAGTGTCACTGTCTTAAATGTTTGCACACACACTTTTTTCTGTCTCTGAAGGTTAGAACTTGGAAAAACAATCACTTTTGTAATTGGTAGGGGAGAGAACTAAATTTTTCCATTACAAATAAGGCAGTTGAAGACAGCTAACATTTCAAATAATACTTGTAGCAAATGTAAATGTAGAGACAAAATTTTCAAAGGATTACTTTTCTCCTAACAAACATATTTCCTGTTTTGAAAAACCATTTTTTAAAAGTCTGGATTTGCCATGTGGTTTTATAAATTTTGTTTTAATCATGCTTATTATTCCTAACAAAAGAAACCTGTAATTTTTTATAATTAAAAAATAAGTATTATACTTTGAAATATTATTTTTTTATCTTTACTTTAATATTACTTAGAACATCTGAAATTGTCTTGGAGTGATATAGGATGTGTTCCATGGATCATCACAGCACGAATGCAAAAGCAAAGATAAATCTTGGACAGTGGTACCACTGCATTCACAAGATGATGCCAGCATAGCAAGGAATACCCAAAAATATTTGTACAAAAAAGTAATATTTACTTGGATCAAAGAAAAAACCAAAAATTTTCTGTTTGCAAAGATGTGTGTGTGTTATAAACTCTTGGCTTTTTTTGTATCTGATTGCCATCCTTCATAATTTTATTTGTTGATTGGAAGGCAAGACACCATAATAGTGCTTGTTTCTCCCTAGTGAATCAATGAGTTGGGCCATCTTTCATTTTTGAGTGAATGCAGTAAAAGATGGCAAAGGATTATGCAACCTCAGTGCTTAATCTCTTGAGGCGCAACTATGCTAGAAGTGAGATGACTTCGGGGTGTTTATTTAATTAAACAGAAAGGGAAGGTACATTAAAAAAGAAAATGCTATTGGCCCCTACAAGTAATATGAATAACTCTGAAGAAAAAATAGACTAAATAAGATTTATGTAACAGCCAGATCTAGTAATGACTCGATTATTTTAAGGTCATTATAAATTAAAATTTAACCAGTGTCTGGATGTAACAATGTCTGTATTTTTTCCTGTTTGTAGTACCAATTTTTTTCAGCACCAAGTTGTTTCAACCAAAAAAATTACTCAGAATTCAAAGGCTTTTTAGGGCACTGACATGTTTTTTGTCATTTAAACTGATGCTATTCAATTAGTAAAGTCTAGTAGTACATCTAAATTTCATTCCATAAATTTTTGTCATGTGGAAACTGCAAGTCAAATACAGAATTGATGCTTCTTAAGAGAATTTTTAAAAAATGTTTCATCTATGAGTTTCTTACTTATTTCAATTCTGATAGCACATCTCTCTGAGCAAAAGGATGTCAAAAGGACAACTTAGTATCCAGTAGACCCTAGAGCAGATATACAGAATTGAATGAGGCATTGACCTCTTAAAGACAGATAAATAATTTTCTATGGCCGATGTTAATATTGCATAAATTTCTGGATGCTTAGGTGTTAGTGATTGACTTCCTTGTGTACCTGCTTTCTTAATATTTTGTCTTATTTAATTTCTTATAAAATGTCAGGTTATAGTATTTTATTTATTATTATTAATGGAAGTTGCTTATTTCTCATAAATTTTATATAAATTATAAATGGTCAACTACTTTTTTATATTTGCTTGCCAGCTGGCAAAGAAATACATTGTCATAGGTTACATGATTAAAAAAACCAAACAATTCCCACCTCTCACTTCCAAAAAAAATTTGATTTGATGTTAATAACTGGTACTAAAAATAGCTTAGATTCCAAAAAAATTTCATTGGATTCTTGGTATATTATTTAAAATAACTGAAAAAACATAATTTTTCTATTAATTTAATTTGGCAAA
>VWZV01006116.1:286-36932 GCA_013397155.1 Irena cyanogastra
GGACACGAGGGACAGGGACAGGCTGGACGGGGACACACGGGCTGGCACACGAGGGACAGGGACAAGCTGGACGGGGACACACGGGCTGGGACACGAGGGACAGGGACAGGCTGGATGGGGACACACGGGCTGGCACACGAGGACTGGCTGTGCTGGACGGGTTTGTTCCAGCGTGAAGTGACAGCAGGATTCCCGTTATTAATGTCAAATGTGGGCACAAGAGAGACACGGAGCATATTTTATTAACTCAGCTGATTGAAAAGTTCTGAGAGACCTGCAGGAAAGCAGCAGCAAGGGAAGGAGAACTTTGAGGTCCTGGTAACAAGAGCATTGCCCTTTCTGGAGGAGATTTTGGGTAGAATTTGCAGAATTTAGGGGAAAAGCACCACGAGTGACAATGCACCATGACCACACTCAACTCTGAACTGAAACCCTTCAGGACTCCCCTGCCTCCATGCATTTTTCCTATATAGAAAACATTTTTCCTCTATTTTCCCCTATAACCAGAAGCATTCTGGGTTTCCTGGTTTGTACAGGTGTCTTAGCAGCAGCATTTCCTCAACACACCCAACAGCTCTTTGGGGTTTTTATTAAATCCAAACAAATGAAAGCTCCAATATTTACCCGTGTGATGCTTTTTGTGTCTGAAGCTTTTACAAACACTGGTGAGGTTTGCTGGAGGACAGAGGGAGAGTTTAGCCCATGGTTCCTATAGCCACACATTAGTTTTCTTTAATTGTTTTTCCCCCTGATAATTTAATTACTTTCTCCAGCATTTCAAAGAGATGTAAACCAGGGAAAAGAGGGATCCTGGAATTCTCAGGAAGCGTTGCTAATGTGGTGCTTGAGACTGAATTTCACACCTCCCCTTAGGCCTGCTGGACCCCAGGCTGCTGAGCAAGCACAGCTGCTATTTTTAGTGCTCTGATGTTCCTGGAATCCACCCTGTGCTCAGATCACAGAGCCACAGACATGGATCATGGTCCTCCCTCTGCCCCTCCAGCTCCTCCACAATGGCTTGGTCTGAAGCTTCAAACTGACACAGTTTGAAGACAGATGTACACTTCCTGTAAAGCAAAAAAGAACAACTAAAACATCTGAAACGAAACTAAAAACTGAACATAATTTCCCATTCCCATGGCTCTTTGGATCTCACATTTCTTTAGCACAGGCTGATTTTTTCCTCCATCTTCTGCTCAGGTGGGATTTGTGTTTATGGGACACGGATGTCACCCCATCCTTTTGTGCCAGGCTGTTTGGGAAGAGCTGCTAATGCCATGGTGGTGAAAAACACTTCAGAGCTGAATGTATCAGCAGGAGGAACAGATCTTTGCTTGCCTGCCATGGCAAGATCACTGTGTGCAATGCCAGGGTGGGACTGCTGGGGTGTCTGTGCTGGACTTGAATGATCCTTCAATAGAATAGAATAGAATAGAATAGAATAGAATANGAGTTATTTGAATACAAAGGTTTGCGTGATGCCTTGTGAAGGCTGAGCTAGAACAGAGGCTGGACAGAGCTAAAGAATAAAGCAGGGATTTATTAAAAGCATTTCCTCCATGGATCCACCTTGGGCAGCACAACCCAAAATGGGCACAAAATGGAAAACAGGCCACGGGCTCTGTCACTTTTATCAGCTCTGCTCCATTTGCACCTTGGAGTTCATTGTCCAATTCCAGCTTTAGCTTCTGCACTCCCATCCTGCTTGTTTTTCTCTCTTCAGCCCACGTTGTTTGTGCTCTTGGGCTGAGATTTGGATCATTTGTCCTTGGTCCCCAGCTGGAGCAGGAATTGTTTTGTCTCCCTGCTCTGTGCAGAGAGCTCACCATGCCCTGATATGAAGCTCAGACCCACACACTAAAGCAGCACAGAACCTGAAAATATAAAAGCTAAACCTGAGGCATCATGTGAGTGTTATAAATGTGGACATGGAGAGGGGACAGGTGAAATCCTGCCACAAAGGGGCCTTGGAGAGTCCAGCCCTGAGAGCCCCCTCGGCAGGAAGCCAGTCTGGACCTCTCCTGCAAGGATCTCCCTGCTCTGCCCTCCCACACTGACACCACTGCCTTTACCAGGGCTGGGGCACAAAGGTGTGGGCACAAAGGTGAGGGGTGGGGCTGGTTTCACTGCAGTGACAGAGCGGGGCTGGTCACACCTGGCAGTGACTCATCCCACGCCCTGGGACACTTTTCAGGTGAGGATTGCTCCCTGCAGGTGCTTTCCTCTCCCTGCTGGTGTTTTTGGAGGCTGCCAGCTCCCAGAACGTTTCCCCCCCGTGGGCAGCGATCCCAGCCCAGGCTGCCGTGCCCGGGAATCACCGAGCTCCCCCTGCCCGGCACGGAGGGAATGTGCCAGGCTGTGTTTCCCTCCTCTGCTCCCCTTCCCCTGGCACCATCACAGGCGTTTGTCCTGCTGCAGGACGGGGCAGGGAGACAGGAGTGGGAAGCCTGGCTCAGAGGAAGGGCTGGGGGGCTGCCAGGTGCTCTCCCGTTCCATCCCTGCTGCCCTGGAGAGGGGAGAACAGCATTTTACCTTGCTAGCCTTTCAGAGAGGAGCTTCCTCTGGCAATTCATTTGAATAAGAAATGTCTAAATACTCTGCATATATCAAACCTTCCAGTTCAGCCAACTGGGGCTGCTTTTCAAAGGGAGAAATCGTGGAATGGGCTGGCTTGGAAGGGACCTTGAAGCTCATCCAGTCCCTACCACAGGCAGGGACACCTTCCCCTGTCCCAGGCTGCTCCAAGCCCTGTCCAGCCTGGCCTTGGGCACTGCCAGGGATCCAGGGGCAGCCACAGCTGCTCTGGGCACCCTCAGGGCCTGCCCACCCTCACAGGGAAGGAATTTCTTTCCAACATCCAATCTAAGCCTGCTCTCTGTCAGTTTGAAGCCATTCCCCCTTGTCCTGTCACTCCTGGCCCTTTATAAAAAGCCTTTTCCCATCTTCCTTTCAGGCTCCCTGCAGGGACTGGAGACCACAATTAGGTCCTTGCAGTGGTGTCAATCAGCTGAACAAGGAGACAGCCACAGACCTGCTGCTTTTGCAGAAATGTTCCTGTCCCCAGTGACATCCCCAGAGAACACCAGAGGTGACTCCCCACTGCTGCAGCACAGCACACTGAAAGCCAGCTTTTCACTGGAAACAAGAGGAAGAGTTAGGATTTGCCACATGCTGGCAAAAAAAGAAAAAGGTGTTCAATAATATTTCACCTTGGGTATTGCAGAGGTGAGAGGAGCAGCAGCAGCAGCAGGTTTCCTGCTGTGGGAGAAGATGCAAACCACCAACAGGGAGGGACTGGAGTGGCTTCTGCTGCAGAGACTCAGGCTGGGGTTCCTTCCCCAGGCAGCTTGTGGAGCACAGCACAGGATAAAATGAGAAATATCCTCTTTTCTCAAGTTTTGTAAGTGGGCATGGGAGAGAGAGGGAAGGAGAGTCTGCGTGGGTTGTCTGCAAGAACAGAAGAGGAAGTTTTGCCCTTAATTTCAGACAATTTTTCAGCAGATGCCAGACATGATATAAGAAGGCTGATGCTGCTGAAGTCTTGCTCAACTTGCACCCCTGCAAATCCTGATGTTGGTAAGGCTTTGAAAATGCTGATTTCACTGAATTTCTTTTGTTTGCTTCCCTTTTCTTCAGGGAAAATGGAGGCTCCAGCAGGCAACATTCATCAATTCACAGCTGCTCCCACCCTTAGATTCTGGATCAATATAAGAGAATCAGCTCATACAGCAAAAATGTGAAATATTCTGCCTAGGCAACCCAAGAATGATCTGTATCACTGATAGATGCTGGCTTTTCTTCCAATAAAAGCTGAAAACAACAACCAGGCACAGACTAGGGGTGCACAGAGGAGTTGAACCTCCCGTGGGGGTGGTGATGGCACTGCAGGACATCAGGGAGGGCTGGAGGGGGTCACTCCCTGACGTGAGTTATTCACAGCTGCTGTCATCCCCAGACTTCACTGGCAGGGAATATGGTCAGCCTGGAAACAGGCACTCAGCCCCTGAGCAGCACGAGGCTGGCTGGGAGAATGGGGATGTTCCATTAGATGTCCTTCTCCTTTTCCCACTCCTGCTTCCCCTCTGGATCTGACAGAGGTGCCTTTTTGCTATGTCACAGAAGCTGATTGTGTTCCAGGCTGCAGGCAACAACAGAGAAGACAGGACAGCACCTGCAGCCTGGCTTAGAGCCACCCAAGCTTGGCCTGGTGCTGGGTAGGGCAGAGATTTGGATGTCAGGCAGGGATTTGGGCTCTAAGATGCTGCCTGTCAATGGGCAGAACCCTGGGAAGGGCATCAGCATGTTTTATACAGGCAAGACCCACTATTGAATACTGGGAGTGGGAAAAACTCACTTTGGATACTCTTGGATGCACAGCATCTCGTGCTTCCTCCTCCTCTGCAAGTCCTAAATTAATAAAAACCAGTCTGCACTGATCAGCATCATCTTAGTGGGTCACTACATCTCCAGCCATGCAGGCAGAGAAATGGGATTTATTCACGTCCTGGAACTGCTGACAAACTGTTCCTGCCCTCCCCTGCAGGGCTTGGGAGCCCTCCCTGCCCGAGGAGCAGCAAACACGACCTGCTGCTCACAGCCTGGGAGTGCTCAGCCTTTAAATATTAACTCTGCCTGAGCTGCAAGCAGCATCCCAAATCCAGGTTTGTCAGATCCAGTGCTCAGCAATTAATCAAAGCCAGAGCTGGGCAGAGGCAGCAGCTCAGGGCAGGGACTGCTCTCCCCTCGCCTCTCACTGGGGATGTTTGGATTCCTGACCTCCGAGGCATCTGCTGCCTGCTCACTGCAGCCAGGCTAAGCACTGCCTCTGCCACGGAGCACTCAGAGCCTGCAGATGAGCTGCTCTCAGCAGTGGCAGGGAGCAAGAACCCAGAGCCCAGAGAAACGCTGTTTGTGGGAGCTGTACTCCAGCTGGAACCAAGGTCTTGCCTCTCACGTGCATAAAAGAGAGAGAAAAGCAATCCAAGAGCATCTGAAGTTAGGCACAAAGAAAACACTGCAAAGTCTTGTGGGACTCGATCCACCAGGGTCACAGAATTCACAGAATCACAGAATGACCAGGTTGGAAGAGACCTTCAAGATCATCGAGTCCAACCCAGCCCCAACACCTCAACTAAACCCTGGCACCCAGTGCCACATCCAGGCTTTGTTAAACACACCCAGGGATGGGGACTCCACCACCTCCCCAGGCAGCCATTCCAGAACTTTATCACCCTTTCTGTAAAAAACTTTTTCCTGCTATCCAACCTGTATTTCCCTTGGTGCAGCTGGAGGCTGTGTCCTCTGCTTCTGTCAGTGCTGCCTGGAGACAGAGCCCAACCCCAGCTGGGCACAGGCACCTTTCAGGAGCTGTGGAGAGTGATAAAAGCCCTTCTTATCAATTTAATCAAGTAATTCCCATTTCACATACAGCTGGTGTGGCAAACACAAGTGGTCAGTCAGGTGGAGGGGCCAGAAGTACCTCCCTGCCATCACCTGTTCTGTTTTAGAGGGCAAACCCAGCAGGGTCTGTGCCAGAGCAGATTCCTGCCCCATTTCCAGCCAGAGCAGATTCCTGTCCCACTTCCATCCAGAGCAGATTCCTGCCCCACTTCCATCCAGAGCAGATCCCTGCCCGGTTCCCAACCAGAGCAGATTCCTGCCCCGTTCCCAGCCAGAGCAGATTCCTGCCCCGTTTCCATCCAGAGCAGATTCCTGCCCCACTTCCATCCAGAGCAGATTCCTGCCCCGTTTCCATCCAGAGCAGATTCCTGCCCCATTTCCAGCCAGAGCAGATTCCTGCCCCGTTTCCATCCAGAGCAGATTCCTGCCCCATTTCCAGCCAGAGCAGATTCCTGCTCCATTTCCATCCAGAGCAGATTCCTGCCCCATTTCCAGCCAGAGCAGATTCCTGCCCCGTTTCCAGCCAGAACAGATTCCTGTCCCGTTTCCAGCCAGAGCAGATTCCTGCCCCGTTTCCAGCCAGATTCCCCACGGGATCTCTCTCCTGGCAGCCACTCCTCAGCACTTTGCCCTCCATGGTCACCTCAGCTCCGCGGAAGGAACGGGACCAAGGCCGGCTCTGAACGCGGCTCCTGCTGCCAGGGGACAGCCAGGGACACTTTGGGCACAGCCCCAGTGCACTTTTAATCCCTCCTGTCAGTTATTGTGCAATCACCGAGCTACTCAACAGGAAGGAAGAGGCTTGGACGCCCAACCTGCATCCAGCACTGCAACGAGGTGTTTCCATAAATCAAAAGTTGCAAACATGAAGAAACTTCACTTCCTCCTGGAAATAAATCCTGGAACGTGCTCTTTTTTCTCTTCTGCTCTTCCCACCACTTCAGCTCCCAGCACATCAGTGTGTGAGAGCGCAGGATGGTCCAACACCACTAACCCACTCCTAAGAAGAAATTATTAGTTATTTACATGTTATTATGTTAGTAATTTATATATTAATAATATAGAACTATTTTTTCTATGTTAGTAGATATTAGTAATTTATATGTTATTACTTATCTATATGTTATTAATTATTTTATAGAATTAGCATAGAATCATGGAATGGTTTGAGTCAGAAGGGACCTTAAAGCTCAGCCAGTTCCAGCCCCCTGCCATGGGCAGGGACATCTTCCACTAGAACAGTGTGCTCAAGGTTTAGTCCCCAAAAGCTTCAGCAGAAGCCCAGGTGAAGGCAATGCAATTACACTTGTGATATTTGGATTATAAAACCCAACAAACGTGATTTGTTAAGCTGAGTTCTAGAAGGGTTTGGTTTTACTGCTCAGGTGGCATCTCAGGAAACAGGATGCAAAAAAAAAAAAAAAAAAAATCAAAAAAAGAAAAAAGGCTTCAAAAATGCCAGGATTTCAAAGTCAGAGGAACATCACAGCGTTCAGCTGGTGTGACTTTTCCAGAGAAAGAAAGAGATAGGCAGGACCTGGAACCCAAACTGAGGATTCCTGCAGCTCCTGAGTGCCTGTTAGCAAGGCCAGCACTAATGCTGAGCCCCAGCTCCACAAACAAGGATGACCTGGGCTGAGTATTTCCGGGGATTTAGTGTCCACAGCATGCCAGCCAAATCCAAGGGCTCTTGTGGAAAATGAAGCATTTCAGGCCTATGAAAACTGATGAGAAACCAATGTTTTGCTGCAAAATTCTGCTTCATACTGCAGCCGGGGAGCCTCTTCTCCAGGAGGGAGAGGCTGGCTTAGTCAAAAAGAGCTAAAAAAAAATTTAAAAATCTGTTATATCAAGATCCATAATTCATAGAGGTTTGTCGCAGAACACACCCGAGTGCCATCAATATTTTAAATATTGAGCACAAAACTGGCTGTCAAGTGCAAGTCAGCAATTTCCTGGTGCCTCCCTGCTGGGGACAAAGTCATCAGGCCGAGCAGAACCTGGAGCAGCCTTCTGAGCAGAGTTTGTTTGACTCTGTTACATATTTTATTTGAAACACAAGATGTGTTTGCAGGGGCAAACCAGCCGAGCTCTGCCAACCAACAAAGAGTCAGCTGGCTGCCTGTGCTTGTTAATAAACAGAAAAAAAGATTTCATCACAGCAACATGAGGCTGTATATGTTTATTCATCATCAGTAATTTTTGTACACAAGGCAAATATTAATAGCTGAAAGGCAACACTTTTGGAGAGTATGTACAGAGCAATGTACAAGCAAGTGTAAGAAGTTTGAGATAATGAATAGATTTAGCTGTTTTATAAAAAAGAAGTGATGCTTTTTCTTCTAACACCTCCCTTAGAAATAATTTATTGCCAATCTTAAACTAAAGCAAGGAGAGAAAAAAAAAATTTACAATAAAAAGTAGTCCATGGAAAGTTTATAAAAAGTTAAACATATAAAATTGTAAGCCACAAACATTTATACAAAGCTAATACAAATCTCGGTTTTGTTAAACATCTATGAGGTTGTTATAAAATATGTTTTTACATAAAGGCTTCACATAAGGTAAGCTCTCACTGCTACTGAAAGCGCAGGAAAGCAGTTTTAAATAGTATGCAATTCAACTTATTTTCAAGTACAACGCAAAGAAATTGCAAATGGCACTGTATTGCAATGCTGCGTAATTAAACCTACATTAATGGTACCATCAGAGATAAGACCTGTAAAGTGAACTGGTGAAGGATTTGCAGGGCAGGAGACTTTGAGGGTGTGGACCAGGAGTGGTGCTGGGAATGAACCTTCTGAGCCAGCCTGCAAAGAGAACTGCCAGGGGCATGGCTGGGGGCTCAGAGCTGCTCCCACACGGGCTGGGACACACCAGGAACACCCACCCAGCCCATCACTCTGCTGGGAAATGCTGAGTTTAAAGCTACTCACAAACAAGCCCTATAAACAGCCTTTGAGATCAACTTGACTTTTTTTTAAGAGCAGTTATTCTAGAAGAAAGCTGAAGTTTCACACAAACTGATGGCTTATGCTCCCACGTACAATATATATAAAATAAAGAGTAACATTTTTAAAGCCCTGATGAACAGCCACAGTTTATAGGTATCAATCATCTCAGCTGAACACTCTGCAGCAGGGAACAGTCACTACAACACCAATTTCACCTTCAAGTACAGCTTGTACAGGACAGTGGTTTATCTCCATACAGTCAGTGATGTTTAGAGCACAGCTCACTCCAGCAAAGAGAACTAAGGAATTTTGGGAAACTTGATTTTCTGGGACACTTCACTTTCTATCTGCTTTCCCACCTTCACTAGGAATACATCCCAACCTTGTACCACAGGCTGGTTTCCATGAGGAAGCCTCACTCTCACCAGCAGACTGTAATTCTGGTTGTTTCAGGACAAAACTCAGCCTGTTCAGAGCATCGACCCTCCAGCTCTTGTACCAGATTTATGTCCTGCTCTAAGCAAATGATATGTAGAAACAAATCTAACAGGAAATACAACAGCCCAAGGTGTGCTCCATTCAGGGAGCACGTGAAGAGTGAGCCTGAAGACGGACAAGGGCGTTGATTTGGGGTTTTTGGCTGCAGGGTAACACAGGAACCATGTAAACAGAACATCCAGGTGCATTACCTCACCCCTCTCACGCACTGGGAGTGGGAAACCCGAGTGATTTGACTCGGTTATTTCATTAGAACAATTCATTTCTGCCTGAGATTCATATAGTGCTTCATCTACCAGGGCCTACAAGTGACCCAGCACTGGGGTCCCCCTTGCTCTCCTACACACCCTGGGGTTCACAGGGAGAGTGATCTGAAAGGATTCAGAACAGGGATTTTTGTGGTGTTCTGGGGGATTTCCCCCACTTTAGCCAAGGTCAGAAGTGCCTAGTGCCTTGGTGACCCTGGCTACATCCTTAGACTGACATCAGTTTCAAGATCTTCAGTAAATTAACGAATTCCACTGACAAAAAATTCATCAACACTTGACATAAATCAGTTTAGACAAATCCCTGGTACTCACCCTATCATCCACTATTATCCACTACCATCAGTCTTTTCTGCAATTATCTGGTCTGACACCCTCCAAAGCACCTACTGCAGACCTCCCCAAATCAGCTGTTTTAATCAGATAGAAGCCTCTGTTTTGAGAAGACACTTCTTCAGACAACTGTCAGCAAAGGAAAAACCAACCCAAGTCCCCCTCCTGTTGACAGCCAAGGGCATGAATTTGTTTTCTGCTTTCCAAGACTGGAATTGGAGGCCACCAGAGGTTTCTGTCTGTTCATGGAGCATTTATAGCTCAAGGGAGAACTTCTGCTCCCATCACAGGTGTGTTGTGCAACCCTTGAAAGAGCCTTGCCAGCCTTTCCTGAGGTCTCTGCTTCATCCTTCTTGAATTGCTCACATATAACCTGAACACACCAAATCAGAAATAATCCATGTCCAGCAGAGGCAAAATCTACATTAAATATCCCCATCCAAGATTCTATTAACCCTCCTGACATCAGTGCTGCATCCAGACTTCAGGATTATGTTTAGATTCTGCACTGTGACTTCTCCCAAGCTCTTTTCAGAATTCTTTCCTCCCCAACCAGTGCCTGATGGCCAGAATCACAGACTAACCTATGACTATTCACTGGATGATATAAAAAAATAGAGGTCTTACAAAGCACCTAACTAAATAAAAATACACTATTCCCCTTCTACTGCCAGGAGAACGAGGTACAGAGATGTTAATGCAACTTACAATCACAGTAAGTAAAGGCTAAGTTCAGGAGACAGGCAGCTTTCCTATGTCCTGGCAGGGCCACTGCTCCCAGCAGTGCCACCACCATGCCACCCCCGGCTCATGGGATGAGAACAAAAATCTATTCAAGGATTGGCCACCAGCATGATCCACAGGAATTGGCCAATTCCATGGGGCAAAGTGGCAGCTGAACTGCCCACACCACTACAGCCTGGGGGAAACGTGGTAGGGACACTGACTTTGATACCACAATCTCACTCTCTTTTTGCAGTGTGCTGTGGGGTACATCAGGATTGCTTTATTTTCACTATTTTTCATTATTATTTTCATTTCTTCTTTTAATCACATGGCAACGCTAACAACTCCCCATAAGAAATTAAACAAAACTGCAAAAGGACTTTGGGTAAAATAGTCACAAGCAGCACTCTGGAAGATGCTGTGCAACATATTTGGCTCAAGTACACTTAAGATTGCTTAGACCCAACTGGAAAGTCTCAGAAAGAACCTCATCAGCTGAAGCACATTCTGCTGGGACACGGTCTTTAATTTTTTCAGAAGAAAACATTCATTTGCATGGTGTCAGCTACACAAGGCCTCTGCTGGGAATTTATAAGGCCACTGAAAATACCAGAGGAGGACAGAACACAAGGAGGCACTTAGGTTTGCAAGTCCTTCTCTCCATCAGCAAACGCTCCTGACTCAGAGGAGGCACCTGGGAAGGAGGCAGGGAGTTCAAAGAAACCAGTGCTAAGGTAAAGGGCTTCCAGAACAGGTAACCCAGAGGTAACATCTGCTACCTGCAGGTAACATCTGGTCAGTGAAGATAAAAAACAAGCTGGGCTTGCTCCCCCCTTCCCACACCAGAATGCCAAGAGGATTGATCAGAGTGCTCTGTGCTTTGCCACAGCTCCAAGACGTGTGCATGTCTCTGGAGTGAATCTGTGTACTATGCCAACCATTAATCCCTTGTCACTGGGACTCAGCACTTCCTGACAGATATGTCTGAAAATCCTGATTTTATACATTTTTAAAGCATCTCCTATTCCAACTCAATGCCATGATTTATACTTAAGCAGGAAGTACGTTACACCCAGGAATGGGCTAAAAAGAGATGATTCCAGCAAGGGATCTGATGGGATTTCTAACCAAAAACAGACCTGAGAAATCGTAAGTCAGCTATGGTATCACAGTCTTTACAATGAAGTTAGATGTAAGAAGTTTCTCTCTCGCCTCCTCCCACCTTAAATTACTGCCACAGTCTAACAATTGCAACAATTTCATTGAAGTTTTGACTTGGAATTCTGGATTTTCTAGGATAATACACATATTGGTAAAAGGTCAAGATTTACCACTTTACAGGTAACTGAGACATAGGTCTGCTATAAAATTACAACTTGAGTCAACTTGAAGCTACACTGGAAGAGATTAAGCCTGAATTTCTGCAGAAATTGGCAATAATGTGTTCAGCAGCAGCTTTTAGCCACGTATCAAGAAGTCTGACAGGATCTGGATTTCTCTACTCCTGCTGTAAACTTCTAGTTAAAAAACAACACACAAGAGTTACTGAAATAAACCAGTCTTTCTGCACATCACTGTAACATCAGCTGCTTGAGGTTGTCGTGCAGGATGGTATCCTTAACATCACGGAAAACTAGCCGGATGTTCTCTGTGTTAATAGCAGTGGTGAAGTGGTGGTACAGGGGCTTCTGCTGCTGGTCCCGGCGTTTCGTGCGAAAACAATCCACCAGGAATTTTTGGACATCTGTTAAGCAGTGGGGATCCCCTTCAAACTCTGGGAAATAGTCTTTGATGCTGACTTTCTGTACTTTTTCCTCAAGCAAGTCCGTCTTGTTTAAGAAGAGGATGATGGAGACGTTGCTGAACACCCGGTTGTTGACTATTGTTTCAAAAATGTTCAGGGACTCGGTGAGGCGATTTGTCTGCCGGTCCTCCATGAGCACTTGGTCAAATTCACTGGAGGACACGAGGAACAATATTGATGTGACACTGTCGAAGCACTCGAACCACCGCTTCCGTTCCGACCTCTGGCCGCCCACATCGACCATCTTGAAAGGGACATTTTTGATTTCAAAGTCGTACTCGTGAATCCCTTTGGTGGGCCTTCGTGCCAGCAGGATATCTTGCTGTGAGGGAAGGTAATCCTATAAAAATAAGGAGAGTTTTCTGATTAGGATACGATTGTAGGTATAGGCACAGGTGAGCTGCAGTGGAGAGAGCAGCTTTGCACAGGAGCAGGACAAGGTTTTCAACAAAAAGACATGGATGTGGATTTCCATGCCAACGTTGGAGCTTTTGGGAAAGAGCTGGAGGCCAAAGCAGGAAACACACCCAAAATTAAATCAGAACATGTACCCCAAAGAACTTAAGCTTTCCCTTTGCCACGTGACAAGGATCCATAACCAACCTCAGAAGTGAACGAGCAATTCCTCATGCCAGTTTCCCTCATTCTGGATCACTTTATGCTTCTTTCATTCTCTTCCCATAACGCTGGCTGCCAACAGGACAATGCAGCAAATGGGTTCTAAACCAGCTTTCTCAAACCATTAACTACAGGACATCTGATGCCAGCTGTGGGCTCTCCATTCCTCCCTTGCTCTCCTGCAAAGTGCATGACTGCTTCCAGAAACAAACCAGCTGCTCCACTAAATAACTTTGAAGCAATCAATTATGCCTGAAAACTAAAACCTAAGCAACTTCCTGTGTTTGTGCCATGCATCTCTGCATCTTGCTGTATCGGTGAACACTGGTGAGCTCACACTGCCTGACTTTGCCCAAAATTTACTGTGCAATGAGTAGAACAGGGGAAGAAACAGAGCTGGGGACAGCAGTGCCTTTCCAGCCTGGGGGGGGCACAGACAGGTGTATCCTGAAGTTCTCCAGCCCATCTCTCCCCAGAATTTAACAGGCATTCAAAAGACTATTTTTTTTTTGATTGTTACATGAACATCATCAATGGATGCAGATGAAGAGGAATTCTTATTAGTCAGCTTTTGACAGCATGAAATTCAACACTCAGATCGGGGATTTCTCCATTCCTAGAATTACACTTTGGTCTATGGTCCAAGTCTTTCTGTTATCTGCAAAGTGCATCTCTACCACACAGCTGCCTGTGTGGACTTTAAAACCTTGTTATGGAAACTCTTCCTCATATTTTTCCAGCATTTCTCACCATTTCAGAGAGCGCAATTCAGGTTTTGGAATTTCAGTCTCTTGTTAAAAAGTGAATGATATATCATCTTCCTTTGACAGTGCCAGTTCTCATACTTGGAGCTTTTTTAAAGACGTGTAAGAGCATGGTTCAGAAAGTCTGATTCAATCAGTCAGCTGGGTGGGGGAACAGGCACACAACACCATGGCTATTTCAGTTCTTGTATCTCAAGTTTAAGACAGCTGAGCAAGCTCAAACCACAAAAATAAAATTTAAAAATCATGAAGTGAGTGCAAGATTTCAGAAATTCAAGGATCACTCTGCTTTATCCTGTAAGCTGCAAAGTGAAACCAGAGAGAGAGAGCTTTGTCTGAACTCCTTTTCCCGAGCTGCCCATGACGAAGGCACTGATTTTTATCGTGGCACCAATTACAAAGCAGCTCTGAAGCACAGGCTCCCCACCCTGCAGCCTTTGCTGCAGCTCTGTTACACAGCCAAAGCCCACAGCACCGAAATCTGGAGGGGAGGAGAACTGCTAAAGCAACATCAACTTCCCTCCAAACTGACCAAAAGAGGTGCTGTCCTCTTGTCTGATTAATGGACACTTTAAAGGGTGGTAAGACTTTTCCCTTTGTTAAATGTATCTTGGGTCTTTTCTACTGAAATTACAGAGAGAAAAACAATCAGCAAAAGCAGTGCAGGGATTGTATGAAATGTCACTGGGCACATGTGAATGGATTCTGAGCAAAGCTGACTGTCAACATGTAGGCAAGTGTCACAGGTTCAACACTCATTCCACCTTCCAAATGGGAATGTATATTCTTTTGTTTTTCAGGAAGGTCTCAGAACAAAAAGCAAAAAGTCTTAGGAGAGCTCAGGAGCGACTGAAATTATTAAATTATGTAAATAAATAAAACCAACTAATTTAATAGGCAAAGCCACATGCACCTTCGATATTGAAACAAGGGCACAAAGCAAACTCTCCTGGGAGTTGGCCTGTAATGTTTATTCAGTAGCGCTTTCAAGAACAAGCTTATCCCCAGAGTTCCTGACAAATTCCCTCTCAAGTACTATTACCCACTGAAAATTCCTTCCACACTTGCAGCCACAAAGAGAATATTTTCCAGTGCTTTCTACTTCTACCTGCACAGGAGATCTAACATGGAACTGGGTTATCTTTAGGGTCTCTTCCAACTCAAACCACTCCATGTTTTCTCCTGGATATTGGCTACTCTGATCCAACAGGCAGAAATGAGGGCTCTGTGGGTTCAGTGCTGGTATCCAGCCACCATCTGGCTACAGGAGACCAAATACAACAGCTCTCAGGAACTCCCCCAGTATATTAGTTATCTTTCTGAAGGACAATTATGTTTTCTCCCTCATGCTTAGATCCTTGGAATACAATCAGCTTGCCCCGTCCCAGTGCTGACTCCATTCTCCATGTCTGAAGACTGCAGCATCAGGTGAGTATTTTCCTTGGATGGCACAGAGTATTGCTTTCCAAGTTCTTTCAATGTTTTGCCATTGTCAGTAAGTGGTTTTTTTTTCCCTCAAGCATCCTCACATTGATACTGATTTGGAACATGTGCCTTCTTCCTGATTTTCCTATCTCCTTTCCTCAAATTCACTGCAGTCTGCTTCTTCCAAAGGAGTTCCTTTGGTTATCAGGAGCTCTTTTGGCTATCACATCACTGTTTGCCTAGTTCAAATCACAATTTAAGGCATGACTAAGATCCAATCACAGGATGGAAAGCCAAGTCTCTCGGTGAGGTATTTTGGATACATACAGTCTGCACTGGCAGTTGAAATAGCAACACACAGTTGCAAGGCATCCAGGAGATCCCACGCACGTCTGCCTGTCAGATACTCTTATTTTGCTGATCTGATTAAATCTGAACATTAAGTTCTTTTCCCTCAGTGCTGTTATCAGCTCCCTTTTGGCAAGAGGCACGTGAATTGCAGATCTATGTATTTATAAGCAATTTAGTTGCAAGTCAGCCCAGTTGCATCAGATAAGAACAAATACTTTTATTTACAATTTGGGGAAACAATCATTAGACAATCTTGCATATAGATAAGAATAAACCAGAAGAACCTATCAAATATTTCACTAAGAAACTTAGCTAGTGCTTTTTTCCTCATAGATTTAACATTCTTTACAACAGTAGATCCTGGTGAGGCCCTCTGATTCTCAACACCATTTGGTCCAACTTGAAGCCAGAAAAAGTTGTAATTCGCACACTGCCACAGAAGCATCAGACCTGCAGTAAGTGTGTTTATGTATAAAAATATTTTAAAACCCAACTGCTGACTAAGTTTCACACTTTAATCAAAGAATGGACCAAAGTTTCTCCATGAAAAACTTTGAAATGGAGCTGCAAAACTCTGTCCAATACTGTTGGGGAAAAATCCAAGCCCTTTGAAACTGAAAGGCATTGGATTCAAAGGCCATGAGAAATCCACCACTGGCAGAGAGTTCAGCAGCTCATTAGAGTAAGTGCAGTTCCTCTCCTAAGTGCAAGTCTTATAACTCGAGACCAAATCCAAATTCAGAGACCAGGTGCTGGAGTTTTCAAGCCAGAGATCTGGGAAGCACAACGACCACCAGAGCTGTAGTTAGAGCAACAATTCAAAGTAGAAAAATAGTCTGGCTTAAAATTTAATCTGTTAAAAAGAAGAATGAAATTAAGCGTGATGTAACAGGGTTTCACTGAAGTGGTTTGGATTCCTTAATTTGTTACCATCAGCTGGGAATGACCATGGAGAAACTGCCTCCCCACAGAATTCAAGCACCATATTAAAACTCATGTTTTAAAGGCAATTTTCCCACATGCCATTCCTGAAATCCACAACTGATGAGTATCAATCAGATACCTTCATTACTCAAGTGCTAATTAACAATTCTGTTTTAAAAGTATTCTACAGAAATTTCAGTTTTTTTCTCCAGAGAAAATAGACTTTATTCTTTACTGAGTTCATGTTAAAGTAGATATTCCTGGAAGGAACCACTGACCTGTGACTGATTTAACTCAAGAGTTCCTAACTGGACATGTAACCCCAAACTCAGTCGTTTTTAGATGTCATTTAGTGTTGAATAGCTACTTTAACAGTCTCCTGCATGGTCAAACATTTGTAACTTGTTTTTTGTTCAATTTTGACAGATGGTTTATTTCCAGAAAGTCGCCTGGCCCTTGCATTGCCCTGTGTTTTTGACATGTCAGTGATGAACTGCTGAGATAATGCAACAATCCACGTTAACTAAAGATAAAGTTATTGGAGTAGACACTAATTACATTTCATCTATTTAAAACCCAGAGATCACAAAGACTACTTAAAACTCAAGACTGGAAAGAAAAATAAAAACGGACTTACTTGTTCTCCAAGTTTATCCAAGTTGTCCAAGAAATACTTTACAGATTCCCCCTAAAAACAAATCAAACAGTTATTTAAATAAGCGACATCCTTGATCCCAATAGTTTACATTCTGAAGTCCAGATAATTTATTGAAACCCACATTTAAGCACTGTAAGCTTTAATCATTGCCATTTTTAAAAGCAGCTATCCTAAGAACACAACTGATGATTTATTCTTAGGCCAGTTAATATTTAAGCTTAAAAGCATAAAAGGCACATTTATAATAGTCACATTCTTTCCAAGTTTAGACTTGATAAATAAATCCAAGTGTTATCCGCAGGGAGCATCAATGAAGCAGCCACACCTTCGTTATGAAAAGAAACATTCAATTCCTCTGAGGCTTTGCAGTGTGCACACACAAGCATTCAGGTGCAGGGATTAATCACCAGAGAAAGTTCATTTACACTGCAGTGCCACAGGACTCATTCCCACAGGTACTTCCCCGGAGCACAGCGAGTGATGAGCAGAACACAGGACGAGAAACCACAGCAGACAAAGCATTTTACTCAAGTTTCTCATCAGACACCAAGCTGGACCAGAACATCTTACTCTGAGTGATGAGCAGAGCTCCAGGCTGCTGTCTATGATATCATATTTACTATCCAGGTTTATCTTCTGGATTCAAGTCAACCCTGTCCTGGCAAAGGGTAATTGCAGTTTTTAATCCCTCCAGTAATGCAGAACTAAAGATTTTTTCATGGTAAACCTGAACCACAGTCAACCCTGCAGAACTCCATCAGGGTGCTGGGATTAAGGAGGAATTCTCCCATGGATACTGTTGCACCTGAGTTAACTTGCAATAGGAATGTACTGATGGAATTCATTGCAGAGGAAAGCACCTTTTTAAGGTTCTCAGCATCCTCACAGAAGCACAAATCTGCTTCCTTTTGGAAACTCTTAACTACCAGCTGTAACTTATTCATTTTACAGTAAATGCAGAAAAGAAACCATCTGTGTTTTCACTCTGCAGGTGGAAGAGTAGGAATTCTGATTGAGCTTTCTTGATGAGAAAATCAAACAGCATTTGAGACCACAGTGACTACACCTAATCCAGCCAAGTGAATTAGGACAGGAGCTACACCCTGATAATGATTTCCCCTCTCTTCAATCTGAACTCTGCAAGCTTATCTAGGGAGAATATAAACCTCACTATTCAACTGTGTCATCTAAGCATCTACCCTGAGCAGAGTAGAGTAAATAACAGGCCAAAAAGGGTTCTGGCAGACATAGCAGCAAGGTACCTTTGCAAGTTTTCCAGGCACTAAAATAAGTTACATAATACGAGTAGATGCCACACCTTTAAGTGTGCAATTTGAACATCAACGTTTAACGAGGCAAAACTGGGGCTCTGGTTGGAACATGCCTCGTGCTCGACACACCTGCAGGGAGAGAGCCAACACACCTCTACCACCTTATTTTACCTCCTGTTTGGCTCAGCTGTCCTGATTTTCTCTGGGGTGACAAACTGCAGCAGGAACACCATTTTAGTAGCACACAGCAGCAACTGCTTGCAATGATAGCAGTATTGTATCTTTTCCATCATTCGTTCTAGCCTCAATCCTCTAAGGAAGGTACACAGGGAACAGCATTCTTATTTCACAGAAAATAAGCAACCCTGATGCATAAATCCATCAAGCTTCCCAAGAAGGAGCACCAGGATCAGAATTCAGGCCTTCCGAGTGCTAAAACCACTGTCTGTAGCCGAATACTAAGGCAAAACAAAATTTAAGGTCAGATTTAATTTCTCTTTTAGGTGCCAATAGGAGCTGGCAACCTTCCCTTCCCCACAGGGCTGGCTACATACCAATCAGGCAGATTTCAGACTCAGTAAGTGCAGGTATTTACTCTGGAATACCTGGGCCTCAGAGGCTGAATTTGTGCGTGTGTGTGCATACAAACATGCATTTTAATCTCAGACAGCTTTTTATACAACTTACAGCAATACCTACTCCCTAAAGAAGCATTAACTCTGCAGTTAATGTGGAAGTTACTACCTCTCCTGTAAGTCCCAGGGCTTGCAGCTACTGCAATGAATTGTAGCAAACCACAGCCTGGAAAGTTCACAAAACATCCCCACAAGTAGCTTTCCAAAAGAGGGGATTTCCTGAAATCACAAATGCAAAATACATAGGCCTGCAGCGACAGCAACACTCCAGAGCCAGGCATCCAAAAGCAAAGCCACTCAGGGAACACTGAGATGCCAGCTCCACTTCTGGGCCGTCACCTATCAGAGTCAATGGCAGACAAACATCAAGGTGGCCATGCTGAAACTGAAGAGACCGAGCTATTAAATCCATCAGTTACAACACAACAGCTCATTAAGCAGAGACATTCCAGATTCCCTCCTCCACACCATGGCCTCAGCTGCTTGGGTTCTCCCCTCATAAAAATCTGTTCAGACAGCAAGTGCTGTGGACATGACTCAACTCTGTAACCAAGGATAGAAGTTGTTCATTCACTGTTTTTTACCAATCTGCATACCAATTAAAAACCCAGAACAGCTTCAAACTCATCATCTCTTCTTCCATCCCACTCCATACCACAGAGCCATAACCCAGGGCCCTGACCAGTGGTGATTTTCTGTCTGCCATGGACATGTTGCTATCAGCAGGCTGAGCTCTGCTAACTACAGACACTCTTGAACAGCGAACTACCTTGCTGAACAGATCATTATCAGAACGCACTACTGCAGAACCAGGGAGTTTTGACCCATTTAAACAAGCTTCAAAGAGGCAGCATTACAAAGCAGCCCAGCTTCAATTCCTTCCCAAAGGGTGAAGTTTTTTTATTTTGTCCAATAATGAAGAGAACATACTGAAAAACTCAGCACACAACAGCTGAGGAAAGCCTTAATGCCACCTACTTTTAAAAATCAGTTAAAAAAGGATCCATTCACATCACTGTGAATGAAGAGCCCCAAAGACAGTTTCTGTGTTAGGCTGCTTTTTCTTGGTACATAGAGAACCAGATCCCACTCAGTAAATCCATGACAGTAACCATATATAAATAGCTGTATTCAACAGCTATCACCTAAAATTTCCCTTCTGACAAACTATAAACTCTCTGGTTTACCCAAGATGACTAGAAAAAAGAAACTGGCTTTCCCCACTCTGTCCCACTAATGCCAGTGTGGTTCACCATGTCCAGCCCTGCCACGTGGCTGCTCAGCAATCAGTCTGTGGTGTCACGCCACAAAGGAGCCACACCAAGGGCAAAATCTAGACAGAAATGAGAAACTGAGGGATCTGCCCCCATTAAAACCCCCACAGTTCTCCATTACACTCCTGTTGTCCTCACACCCACGTTCTGTGAGTACATAGGACGGAAATTTAAAGATTAGCTAAAAATACAGTGATGTCCCCAGCACAGGAAGGACCTTGACCTGTTGGAGGGAGTCCAGAGGAGGCCACCAAGTTGACCACAGAGATGGAACACCTCTCCTATGAGGAAAGGCTGAGAGAACTGGGAATGTTCAGCCTGGAAAAGGGAAGACTTTGGAATCACCTAACTGTGGCCTTCAGTACCTGAAGGAAGCACAGAGGAAAGATGGAAAAACTATTTACAAGGGTCTGGAGTGAGAGGACAAGGGGGAATGGCTTCACACTTGACAGAAAGTAGGTTTAGATTGGTTTTTAGGAAGAAATTCTTAACTTTGAGGATTCTGTGGCACTGGCACAAGTTGCTCAGAGCTGTGGATGCTGCATCCCTGGGAATGTTCAAGGCCAGGTTGGACAGGGCTTGGAGCAACCTGGGACAGTGGCAGGTGTCCTTGCAAACCGTTCTATGGTTCTGTGTGCTAGTCTTAAACCAATCACAAGTGAACCTTCTTTTTTAAATGCAGATGAACCCTCTGAAGTCATTTGTACAGTTGAGCAGTTTGGAAATGCAAATCTCTGCAGGCCAGCAATGACACTGCAGGAACCAACCATGCCATGGAGCCAAACTCATCCCCTGCCCACTTCCCTCTCCCGCACTTCAAGCACAGCCCAAAGATGCCAAGACAAGGACAAAACCCAACACGGGCTCAGGCACACATCTCAAATGAATACTGAGGTACTGCAATAAAGCAAACTTCTTGAGCACACCCCAATAGAGCAGAATGAACAGCCCACACATCAGCTTCAAAGACCTTCTGGTGTTATGGGAAGGTGCTTTGGCTGTTTTAAACTTTATTAAATTATATAGGGTATTGGATTTTTAAGCAATCCCTTTTGAATGCTTGAGAAAGATGCCTTTTTTTGTTCAGATGGAATATACATATCTCAGCTGTGGCCTTTCAGCCTCCTCCTGATTCAGAAAT
Organism: Irena cyanogastra; assembly: GCA_013397155.1. NCBI lineage: Eukaryota > Metazoa > Chordata > Aves > Passeriformes > Irenidae > Irena > Irena cyanogastra. The sequence continues at coordinate 21,329 of VWZV01006116.1, forward strand.
GCAACCACAGGAAGTTGACTGTTAAGTAACTTTATTCATAACTGTCAACTATTCCATTTTCAGAAAGGTTTGAGTCAAACCAGCCTGTGTCTCCTGGAGCCCTGTGATCCTCCCTGAGAGAGCCAAGTCACTTCATCATGAATGTACAAGAAAACACTGAAATCTTACTCCTATCAAGGTGACTGACACAATGGCTTCCCCTATAACTCTGCATTTAACTGCCTGTTAAATGAAATATCTCCAGTTTTATAATTCCATTTTTTACAAAGACATGCTTACAGCAGAGGTGGTCATTTAGTTGTAGGCCAACACCTGCTGGTGTGGTCATCTGCAGTAAACCAGAGCAAGTATCTTTTCTAAGCAAAACACAGCACAAAGATCACTGTCTGGTTACTGCCTAAAGCAAAGCAACCACAAAAATATTTTGTGGGGAGGGAAGAAAAAAAAACCCTACATGAAATACACACCAGATGAACACATCTTTTAAACCCAGGAAGCACCAATTTATTTGGTTTCCATGAAAACAATGTCAGCAATCTAAATATGATTTGTTGAAACCTTAGCATAGCCAAATGGCTTTTTAGCTCTTGAAGGGGATCAGGGACACTGCATTTTTTCCACTAGCAATTGCTTAAAAAAGAAAAAAGATATAGAGAAAAAGCATCAAATAAAGATTCAGTCATCACAAGGTTTAAAGAAAGAAACAATTTATCAAACCATCTAGGTTTGGCTGCAAGTTCAGTGGAACATACTGAACTGACAAGGCTTATTAAATGTCTGAAATAATATATGAGATACTTTAAGAAAATAGTAGATACAACTTAGTAGCTCTATATAAGAACTTTAAGAACCACCAAACATTTTCTCTTCCTGACTTCACTTGAATTTCTTGAAAAAGAGAAACAAATATTTCCTATTTTATGTAGTTAAAAACCCACAAAAACACTAGAAACAAAAACACCACAAAAATAAGCTTTTTTACAATCCTAGTTTAGAGTAACAACAGGTAACTGCAATGCTTTTAGGCTGGTGTGCACATGCCGAAATATGCAAACTAAACCATCCACAACACTGGAGAACCAGCTTGAAGGAAGATGATAGAGACATAAGCAGAGTCTGAAAATTCTGCGTTCTACAGCACCCTAGTAATGCTTATAGCACACATTTCGTTAGGTACAGGGTGTTTTTCTGTTAGGGGCTTAATCCAGGAAAATCCATATCTGAGGATTTTGGCAAAGGAAAGAATCTTTAGCAACCTTTTTTTCCTTGCCACCCCACCCTAAGCTGATTTAAAAGAAGACTGAGTACAAATCAATACTGCTGCCACTGAAGTTTTAGCAGATGTCTTCTGAAATGCCAGTAATAAACAGAGGGATAATGAATGGAGAAACGTTTCCATCAAATCAATCAAGGCAGATTCCCAGTGGGAGGGAGATTAGAGGGCACAACCTCCTCCACCCAAACAGGGAATACCCACAGCACTATACAAAGGAGGGAGATGAGCCAGATGATATATTTATGTCATGAATACATATGCTAATTACATTAACGAGCTCAAATCCACAACTGTCTTGATTGTTAGACCAGCAGGTCTAACCAAGTCTCATGTCGAGACATTCAACTGGTTTGGTCTCTTTTGCTGGTCTCAGACTGGGAGGTAAATGAAATAATCTTGGTTCCTTCACAGCTTTCAGGTTTCTACAATTTCTCTTTCCAGTCTCTTCTCCCAGTGCTTTTTGAAGAGGATTCCTCTTTCAAATATGTCCCAGTCAACAGACTAGGACAAAACTTCCCCACATTCATACCTATTACTTGTTTACCCAAGGAACTAAACTTTAAAAATATACTCCCCCTGTTTTATAGCAGCAATCTAGCAACTTGATTGGTATCTCCTAAGGTGAAGGGAAACAATTTATTTCTGAATTGCCACTCCATACTCTATACTTGATTTAACACTCACTCTTCAAGCAGTATTAGCAACATTCTGGAAGTTTACAATAATTAATTTTTAATTACAGTGCTGAAGGTATTTGGGGAAAAAAACCCAGGTAAGCAGTAGTATATTTACTTCCCCAACTGCAAATTGGGGTCAAAATATTTGAGTGTGTACTAACACAAAACACATTTCCCCGTGATAGGTTTCCTTTCTCTAAGTGTTAATTATGGCCAAAGCACAGCAGTCCCCATTTATGCCCACATGAGCATTACTGTGGCCATGTGCAGAGCAGCCAACTGTTCCGTGTGAAACTAATCCCCAACTCTCCAAAACTGAAGGGCAAACTACTGGAAAATGGCACTGCTGCCTGTGGAAGCATGAATGGAGCAGCCTTACAAGGGCTGAAGCACAGACAGTGGGTGTCGAGACTAGACATCTCACATCTCCCAGCTTCTTTCCCTCTAGCTCAACCATTTGAATAGTCATTTAAACCTGATCTGCCCATTTCCAGAGATAAAATCCAGCATATTGGGATAATAAATTCCTGTTTCTTTGCAAGAACGGAGAGTTCAGACACAGTTGCTGATACAGGAGTACAAAATAACGCTGCTGCTCATCAATACACATCACAAATGCGTCACAGCTGAGCCCAGCTCTGAGAGCTCAGACCCATTTCCCCTTTCCAGCGCTCGCTGCGTGTGGCTCCAGCCACGTTTGCCTTTTTTCAGAGCCATCAGAACTGCGTCACACAGGGTAGAAGTGAAACCTGCCTGGTGTTCGGTCACACAAACTGAGTATCTGTCCTAAAAAACAGGAAAGGTTCAAGCCCTGACTCATAGAAGCCATCTTGTGTAAAACCTTTTGGTGGCAGAGCAGAATTGGTGTTTGCAACAGCTGGATCACTTTGGGTGGAGGGTGCTCCACCCCAAAAGCACCAAGAGAGGAGTCACACCAAGTTTATTTCATGACTGACATTTTTACCTTGCATAACGGTATTAACAAAGAAAGGTGAAGGGGTTTAAGAAGGGGTTTAACCCAGTAATATCCCTTTAATCTATTATCCCCTATTTACCGTGTAATCCAATTAATCCATAATTCTCAAAATGTGGATAACAAATGGAGGGAGACAGAGCACGCCAACCTGAGGGCCTGCACTGTGACATCCTGGCAGCACCTGCAAGCTGGGGACATCTGCCATACCCTGAGAGTGACAGAAGGATGTCACCAAGCCAGCCTGGAACTAAATACTCCAAACAAGGCTCCAGCATCAGCAGTTGCTCCTTCCTGCACCCAGTTCAGCAGTGCTCTCCCTTCAAAGTGCCAGACTCACACAACTCACACTCACTCTCCCATCTGTAGAGCATTTACAGTTTCATATATACCATGCCACTCCAATTAAATTAATTAAAACATGATTGAACTCTAAAAAGAAGTTAATCTGCATACCAGTATACCACAGAGCAAACTGTTCCAATTTTCAATTACTTTCCTAAGAGGGAATAAATCCATTTCAGTTTTCTTAGTTAGGTATCCCTCCCCTCTCCTGGTGGAATTTAATTGCTGGATTCTTAATTGCTCCAAAATATGCAAAGTCACTACAGCTTTTAGGTAGGAAACATCATTCCACTAAAGCCTACAAAACTACAATTTCTCCACATTAGGCATTCTGCTATTATATTTCTAATTCTGAAAGACTGCTTGGAAACCAGGAGGTGACATATTCTAGAAACAGCTGAGACTCCTTCCAACGATTAAAAACCCTCAGAGTCCACAGCATTAATCTTGGAGTGAAGAAATTCTTCCCTGTGAGGTCCTGGCACAGGTTGTCCAGAGAAGCTGTAGCTGGCCCACCCCTGGAATGGCCAAGGCCAGGTGGGACAGAGCTTGAAGCACCCTAGGGTAGTGGGAGGTTGGGAGACGAACAAGATGAGCTTTAAGGTTCCTCCATCCCAAACCATTCTGTGATTCCATGATCTTCCTTAGGATCACCATGCCTTCAAATAGGAAGCAAACCCAAGGTTGTTGCAGCCCCTTCTGGAGATCAGAGCCAGGGTGAGGAACACATGAACTGACACATGGGACAACCACAGACCCAGAGCACCCAAACAAAAGGCTGCTGTCTGCCAGAACCTGAACACAAATTAATCCATGAAAGGAACAATCAGGTGTACTTTGTTTCTTCAAAGGTCTCTTTACTCCCTCCCTAAGTATTTACAATCCAAACTCCTCTTCCACAAAGTTTACTTTAGGAAAGACACCCATACCTTGCAGAAGATTTTCAAATTTCATTGATGAAACCAATCCTCCAAGCCCCAGAACACACAGACCTAGAAATCCTATGAAAACACGCACTGACCAAGGAGAAACTGCCACCTCCCAGTTACTATTTACACTCTGGGCAGCATCTCTATAAACCTCAGATGTTTTGCACACAAAACAGACTGGACCCAGACTGTAAACATTTGCTCTTCTTTCAGAGCACTGACCCACTGGCTCCATGACTTCATGTGTTTGCAACTCCAACTGCATTTCATCTAATGCTGGAGCAGTGGTGAGTCTGCAAATCTGCCATCCATCATTCAGAGCTTTACTTGCTTCCAAGTTGTACAAGACCAGCAAAGGCTCCCAAAAACATGACAAATATTTGGCATGTAGAACTGTATCAGCACTAAAACTGGCCATACTGAAGTTGAAGATGCTTGAAAAGTCCATTATTGCATAAACTCTGCACTAAATCCAACATTTCAAAATCAGAGCCATGAACTGGATCCCAATACATTTCTCTAGGATTCAGTTTTAAAGTACATTTGGTTCCTATTTCAGCCTCATGAGAAATCCAGATGACCAAACGCTTTTTAATTCCTTCCTCTGTCTCAATTAGAAGAATCCATTTCAATTAAGTTCTGGTATTTCTGTTTGCAGCCAGTAATGCACTTATAAACCAGCTCTTGTTCCAAGCTGACAAGATCCTGTCATAATTTACTGGGTCTAGTGGAAGATCTACCTGCATCATTAGCTGAATACTGGTGTTTTAAAAAATTACTAAAAGTTGTGTCTAAAAGAGCTCAAAGTAACACTGAAGTACACAAGACTCCCTAAAGAGCACCAAGAGGCTGAAAACATTTCATGTCACTTGTAGAATTTCATAATTCTACACTATTCACTATAAATTAACTAAAACTAGAAAGAAATAAAAATTAATTACTAAAACAACTATATAACTTTGCTACTGAAACCAATTAAAGGTCCCAATACCACCCACATGTAAAATTTTAGTAATCACCTTGCACTATTTTTTTTCCATACAATTTTGTGGAGATATTTTGAAATACAGATGGTACCAGTGCACTGTTTCCACCCCTGGAAATTCTGCATCCTCTTGATTTGGTCACCAGTGGGTGATAAAATATCATCATGTGCCCAAAGAGAGAAGTGCTCCCAGGCTAGCTGCAGAGATCCCAGCACTTCGTTTAAAATAATTTCCCCACCACCTTTAAACAAAGGAAAAAGAAACAGAAACTCATGTGGTATTGTACATTCCTGTACCCTTGATCCATAAAAAGAATTTGGGGTCTTTTCAGTTCCTTGGCTAAGTCTCTGAAGAGGAGAATGATATTTCACTTTTTAACTGAGGAGAGTCTCAAGGAAAAGAAATTGAAGGCAGGAATGACTGTGATGGAGAGGTGTGCAACATGGTACGAGTGCTATAAAAGACAGCTCACTCCCTATTCCTGTTCAGAAATTTTCTTTTCTGAAATAGTTGCTGTCAGTCATTGTGATGATAATTCAGGGTGTTTTCTGTACTTAAAATTCTTCAACTCTTCCAGCACTATTACCTGATGTTTCTTGTTAATGCAGATATGCAAGTTAAGAAGATACTGGAAGTCATATAGGACTTTTTTAGCTGCTGATATACTCTTAAACATTTTCTTTATCACTATTTAAATTCAACCCGTCAGGCAATTCTAGAATAAAATATGTTTAAGTCTCCAGGATTATTCAGATTTTTATTTGAATTAAACACATTTTATTTACAGTTTGAGGCTGCCAAGTTAACTAATATCATGTTCTATGACTCATTTATTCACCTTTAAGATATAAATAAAGGCTTCATATTCCAGAGTAATACAAGATACCACTTGATATCAGGCAGCCTCCATCAGCACTGTGAGTATACAGCTTGTTATTCTGTAAAAGGGCAGGTTCTGCACCCTCTAAACTTCTCAACTGAATTTGATAATTCAGATCCTTAGCAAAGACAAGTGCCAGCAGACACAATGCTGGCACAGAGATTATCTTGCTTTCCCACAACTACAGTTATTCTACTGCTTTTCTTACGTAGTGAGTGAGGTCAGCTGCACTTGGGTTTTCTCACATTTACTTAAGCAACTTCCTCAGCTACCACAAGCTGCAGTTTGCTACCCCTTTGCTAATTCTGTGTAAGAGGTGCAACCTGAACCCAGAAGATATCAAAGCATTCACCATCAACTGAAGTCTGGGACAATAAAGAGCCATAACAGTCACCCAGCACAATCTAGGTATAATAAATACGTGCTTGGGGAGAGCAGACTTCACCAGCCTCTAAGGCTGAAGCCTTGTTACAGTAAACTCAAATCAGGGAACAGCAGCACAAATCAACACTGCCTCTGGCATGGCACCTTAGTCCTGAAGGATCCCATGTTTACACATGAAAAAGATCCCTCTCTGTTCTTTGCCTCAGGTGCAAAACACAGACATGGAAGATGACACTGCATTTATACCACAGTTTTGCCAGCACGGAGATTTGCTGACAGCCATGAGCCCAGGGACTGTGCAAGGTTTGTGTTCAGGAAGTCATTTCTAAATGGACCCAGAACGGGTGCAGCCACTGCTGTTTAAATTCCAAAGGTTGTAACGAGACAGCTCTGCAGGTACCAACATGTAACACCTTGCAGATGAGTAGAGAGCACAGAAATGAGTTTGGAATGAATGTCTGTAGCAAGGGCTCAATTCACACTGCACAGCAGAAGCAGCAAAAGCTCCTCGAACACATTTGCAGAGATTTAAAACAACCTGCTGCAAAGAGGTTCAGACACTCAAGATGTGAATATTCATATTCAGAAGAGCACTTGTATTTTATACTTATTTAACCTTGGTTATAAAATTCCCATTTTTTTGCAAGAAGTAGGTCACCTCCTAGTCTTCCGCAACAAAACGTTTAGGAAACTAAGGCACATGACTATCAACACAACACAGCTTGCTGGAGACAGAATATGTATAAGAGCACATTCCTCTGCTCCCACACTGCATTGTGCAAATCTGCATTTTAAAAGCAGTGGGTTCCCATGAATAGATCACAGAGTCCTAGAATGGTTAGGTTGCAAGATCCCCTTGTTTCAATGTGCTGCCATGGGCAGAGACCCGTTCCACTAGACCAGGTTACTCAAATCTGGATTGAGTTTGAATCAAGAATGCCATCCTCAGAGACTGCACTGAAACCATGCAGAAAATATAGGCTTGTACAAGACAAGTGTAGCACACAGGACTCCAAAGGCATTCCTGGTTGGAAGACAACTCATCCTGCTTCAGTCTGGCACAACATGTCTAGATCAAGACAGCTCCCACTGAAAAGACCTCTCAATTCCAGAACCACACTTGTGCTTAATAGTCACAAAAAATAAAAATATTTTAAAAAAGAAATATAGCAGCATTCTGAAAAAAAAATGGCAAATATGTTCTCCATTAAACCAGACCAGCATCAACTGGCAACAAAGACCAGTCCACTCTCCAAACGTTTCACTGTTTTGCTGCTAACAAGAAAAGTCAGCAGGCAGGAAAGGAAGAGTGGTGGAAAGGGAAGAAGGCAGTCCCAGAAACAGCATTTCAGCTCTCAGAGGCTGAAACAGAAATCCTAATCCCAACTTGGAAAAGGATAAAAAATGGCACTTTGTGTTAAATTAGTATAATTCACCTGAAGATCACTCAGCTTGACTGAAATATTACAGTCAATCCCCACTATCAAAGCACTGGCATACACTGTGAAGGGGTTTTGGCCACAAACCCGGAGTAAGGACACTCAACCCTCTACTGCTGGACTCTAGAGTTAATCCCTACAAGGAGTCTTATTAATACCAACTCAAAACCAGCTTTATCTTGTCATTGGGCCTGGAAAAACAGCCAATCTTCAAAAAAATCCATGTCTATTTTGAGGATTTGCATGGCTCATTTTAAAGTATAAATGTGTAAAGCACTTTTCTTTCCATAGTTTAGCAACAGTCTCTGATAAATCCTTTTCACCTTAAGACCATGAGACGGCAAGTAGCCTTTTCCAAGGGCTTTAAGGAGTCATACTCACTGTACATAGGCCATCCTGTGATCTGATATTTGGCAGAATACTGAGTGGGGAAAGGGGAAAAAACTGTTCATACTTCAACATATATAAAGCAGCAGCTTTTTGGGTTTCCACCCAGAAATTTAAGGAATAATCAGTGTAATTACAACACTGTATTTCAATAAATTAACTCTGAATTATGTGATTAAATGCCCAAATAGTCAATGTTTAGAGAAATGTTGGGTGACTGGATCTCATGTCTGTAACGAAGATTATCCTGTTAGTCTCAGAAACAGTTTATGCACTCAGTCATGTCCCAATAATAGAAGCAACCCCTGCACCCTTCAGGCAGAGTGGGACAACTGAACACCCAATCCCAGATCCAAGGGGAAAGCCATGCCTACTTCCCAACCTGGGGGCATGGGGAAGAAAACTAACACATTGCAGAAGCTGCTGAAAGGCTTCTGAAAGTCACTGCCACAAACACAATTCAGCGACAGACACTTTCATGAATGACAGGTAAGACACTCCTTTTTCCAGGCTCTACACTTGTGACTTCAAAGGGACTTTGTGCACTGATCTCACAGCTGTCCCATAAGATGGGAATCCACCCTCCAAAAGAGGAAAACCTCAACATCTGGCAACTTAGCCTAGCTTCACACACAACTGACCTCTGCAGGATTGTGCTCTACAATCAGGCATATTTCAAGATGTGTTGCCTGTGCACTTGAATGAACAATAAACTTTCCTAATATTCTGCAGTGCCCATTTGAGAACTCATCCTTTCAGTAGAGCTTAATTAATGTTCTTGTGTGTACAACAGCTCCACTAATATTCAGACAGAACTCTGAAAAGCCCAAGCAGAATAAGACAAAATACAATACAATCTCCCAGTAAACTGAACAATACTTGCCAAAAATACTTGTCTGCAACAGAAAAATGCTACATGGAAGCTGCTGCAAAGCTATCAGTGTAACTTCAAGCGAACACGCCTTTTCCTGTCTTCTATAATCTGATTTTGCACTTGCAGACATGTCACAGAAAAAGTTGTGATCCAGAGGTGAGTGCATATCCTATAATCCTTACTGTACCATTTGCGCCTGCCATTCTATGCAAATATGGACAAAAAATAAAGTGTCATCTCTTCCTCTGCAGCTTTCTGGCTTAAAAATACCCAACAACATTCACTTCGCTTGCAAGTAGGGCAACAAGTATCTGTCTGAAGATCAACAACTGCTGCTAGTGAAGATCAAAACCCACCCAAAAGTTACCTTCAACAAGAACAAACCCTGAACACATTCAAACCTTATCATGCATCTGAGCAACTCGGCTCTCATCACACTCTTGCATTCTGAGAGAACAAGGAGACTCCTAGAGAATACTTCAAAACACTTCTCTGTTAACAGCTCGCACAGCGAATTCAAAAAATTACTGACATGAGGGGGAAGTACAAGGCTACTCTTACTCACAAGGGCCTTGCTCAGTGTTCGTGTTCCACAGCACCAAACGCTGCTCAGCTGCCAGTGCCTCAGAGCAAAGCTCCAGGGGAACAGCTAACCTTACAGCCACACACTGAACAGCTCACCAGCACAAAGAGAAAAGCTAGGAAATGCCCAGGTAAGTCAGTTTGCATGCTGCAGAATTAACAGAATGGCTGTTTTTATCTAAGTCACTTCAGATTTTTACCGGAAACCAAGCAGCGACAGGAAATGTGAAACGTTAATGAGGTGTCAGAAGGCGCTGAGCTGATTCAGACTAAATCTGTAACCCAGCCGTGTCAGCCACCTGAGAGACCAGAGGAGAAACAAGCCTGGTGGCTGAAGGAGAGGAGGCCTGAGGATGACCAGAATCTCCAGTGGAAGTTACAGAACTGCCTCGGCTACAGAGCCAAGACAGTGTGCAGTTACCTGTGCTAGCGGAACAACCACCTGAGTGAGTCTGGTTTGTAATAAAATGTATTATAACATCAGGCATTATAACATCAACCACCTGGGAAGCACTGAAGTGGCACATATTGCACTAAGCTGTAATTAGCTCTTTCCAGTTTTAAAGCACTGCACAAGCATGACCTAATGAATTTTCATAAACGCTGCTGCTAGTGGCCAGAAGGCCCCTATTTTTATACCAAGGAAAATAAATCATATTGGTTATCCCATGACCACTTGAGTTAACAAAATGAGGAAGGACACTCCAGTGAACTAGACATGGAAATGCTGATAGGTCCTAATTCCATTAAAATAGAACAAAGTTCTTTTTTTTTGCTGCTATAAAAAGATCACATTGTTTCCTTAGGCTCCCAGCATCATCAGTAAAAGATCCTGGAGAAGAACAAAAAAAGCAAGAGCTTAACAAGTCCTCACAAACACACATATATGCTGTGCATATATGTTGAAGTTTTAACCATATTATTGCAGAAACTTCAATTTTAAACCATTTTTCTCTGTACTTCCTACCTGCCCAAGCTACAAATGGCTTCTACACTACATATTCTTGCTGCCTTTCCTCCAGAATTTATATGTAAATTTTGACATTTTTCAGTCCTTATCCATCACTGCTCCATTTTCTGTTTGCTCACCTCTACCTCTGTCCCAAAGTGTCCTACTCCCATGGCAAACACTTCCCCACTGTTTCTGCCTGTGCTCTCTTAGTATGAGCCATATTTTTCAGTCCAGTAAAAAGTTAAACTCACTCAACAGTCTTAAAAGAAGTTAGAGCAGATACAGTCCAATAATGCTCCTCTACCATGTCAGTCCCAGAGCTTTACACTATTTTGTGCCACTTTTCCCTCTCTCCTACTCATCTAATCATTGATGCTATTTCTCCTTTCATCATATTTTTTTACCACAAGCAGCTAAACTGGAAGCAGAAGTATTTTCCTCTTTTTCCCCATTCTACAGTGTTAGAAATTTTTAGTCTGGAGCCTTCACTTCAAGAGTCAGTACTTGACACGCCTGAACTGTCTGTGTCTCTCCCAACTTCCCCCTGCCCTACCTCCTGACTGGGACACGCCTGTCACTCCCTCCTTAACCATTTGTGTCCTCCTTTCTTGTCACAGCACAGATCTGAACTCTCTGAACACTCTCCTACAAAGCCTAGAGCAGGCACAGCAAAAATCCACACTGCTCCAGGAGCTCCCCTCTGTTCTGCTGCCCACATGAAGCTCTGGCAGAAGTTAAGCTGAAGCTTACTGGGGTAAAACTGAGACTTCATGCTTGGCCAGCACAGATCACAGTGCCTGCACTGAACACAATGACATCATTCAGCTGCCTTTTTTTTTCTTCATGTTTATAACTTGGCATAAATATGTCCAGCTGAGATTTTGAAAGGATTTAGGAAATAAAGTAATATAAGAATAAATAAAGCAGTTACCTTGCTTTCAAAAATTATTAAGACAGTACTCAACTATTAAGAGCACCTAAAAATATTCCTGAGTTCTGCCTAAAGCACAATGTGATAAATATATATTTTTGCAGATAATCACACAGATTAGCAACAGCTTTCTTTCTGTAAGGTTCAGAAGAACAAATTCTTCACTACCCTCTTCACAACCCACTCAAAGTGAAACTCTGCACATGTTTCAGTTATGGAAAGAAACCACTTCCCAGAGCCTCAAGATGACAGAACAGTAATTGCTCCCTTCCCTTTGCTACACAGCCTCAAGTCACTAAACATGTTTAATCTAAGACAAAACTGTTTTATTGAACAGATTTTAAAGCAGATCCCTCCAGCATAGCAATTACACCACTAGAAGTCACATCTGCACCAGAATCTTGACTACAGAAGAGCAATTACTCTTTTATGATCACTTGAAGGTGAAACTCAAGGAGCAACAGGTCTCCTTAGGAACTTATTTACAGAGCTCAGCCCAGGGCTGGGCAGGTGATAGGCCACTGCAGTACCTGCCCATTCTGCAATCTCCAGAAGACAGTCCATGATCAGGGCAATACATATTTATAGAATATTTACACAACCTCTTTAAGTCAGCCTATGATTACACAACCATTCATAACAGCTCAACAGGAGACATCATGAGCTATTGTTTGGATTCACACTAACACAAAGGTTATTTTTAAGACATAAAAACACAAAGCCACTTATGTTTGAGAGACCTACAAGAACAGATTTAATCTATTTTAAGGTTCTCAACCCCCATCCCCACAAAACCCTATGCCACTGGCATAGACAAGTCTATGAACCAACACTCAAACTTAACTCAAATGTTTCATTTCTTTTTGCAGCATTTGCATGGGAATGGAGCAAAGGGAGGTCAGCTGTCACAGACAGTTCGAGCTGCAGCTCAAGAATCAAGAGGTTTCTTTTTCTTTTCCAATCCCACTACTGAATTGTGTACTCCATCTCTACCCCAGTATTAAATTGTGTATTCCATCTTCAGCTGAGAACTTCAATGTAACAAAAATCTCATTACATGAGTATTAACACAGACATTCAAAATTAAACAGGAAGTATACAGAGGGAATGTTTGCTAGATTGCTCAAACTGGAATAGAGAAGGGAGTGGTTTTTAAATTCTTCTCATTAACCCATGCATATCTTTTCTTAAAAGATCATATTCCTATGAAGCCTGTCTTTTTTTTTGACAAACCATTTTTTTTTTACTTGGCTTGTTTTTTTAAGTTGATGCACCAGTTAATAAAAGGGTGGTAATCATATGGTAAAAATATTGTGCAGGTACCAGCTTTGCTACAAAACTTAAAAGCCCTCAATACCTCAGCTTTCCCACATATGAAATGAGGAGGGTTACGTCAGAATCTCTTTTATTATTATTAAAAAAAGGGGGGGAAGTAGCTAAATGCAGCTGTGTGCAACACCACAGAGTAACAGCCAACCACTCAAAAGCGCGTAAGGAAGCGGCTGGGTCAGCACTGCACAAAGAAGCAAGGCAGGAACAAAATCACACGCGGGCAGTTAAAGACACTGAAGGGCAAATCTTACCAGCTGGAACTCCCTGCGCCTGTCGTAGGCGTGCTGGATGCCACTGTCTGCCCACAGAGCTCGGATGGCTGGCAGGTAGTCTAAAAAAACACCGGTCTCCACCATGCCCTGCACCACGGTGACGGCGCGGGTGTCGAAAGCCATCACCTTGTCCCCGTTGCTCTGGTTGGCAGGATCTCCCCAAGGGATATGGAGTTTCTCTCTGGCATCCACGAGGACTCGCACACCTGCAAGGACAAGGAAGAACACTGTGAGCAGAGTTTCTCAGCATCTACTGTTTCACCAGCCTGCAGATCTGCACAGAGGTGAACAATGCACCCACTCTGCACAAAGCTCAATAGGAACATCCACCCGCAGGGAACCAGGAAGTGTCCAAAAAACTGACTCAAACCACTACATTTACAGGCAATATCGAACCCCAGACTTGCTACCTCGAGAATATGACTACCATCAACAGGATTATATCCACAGTGCAAATTTAATTCTTGAAAATTTGTTATTTTTAATTACTATGTTTATCCCACCTGCGCTACCAAACTCTTTCACTTGGCATGAGTACAAGACAAAGTATACTTAAAAGTTTATTTCAAAATATGTTAAACCACCTGATGTCTTGCTTTAAGGTTCTCTAGGTTTTGTGTTCTTACCAGTTGGTATTCAGTTGTACCAAATTATACAAAGAATCTCTATCATGCAGAGTATTTCTATCATTGCATTTAATATTTTCAGAGAGACTAAGACGTACTAAAATCACTGCACTTGCTAAAAGTATGTTTCTATAGCTTAAGTGCAGAGGAATTGTATAACCTAAAGGCTTCCCTGCACTTGTGTGGTCGTTTTGGTAAATATTCTCGAAAAGAAAAAGAGTATTTTAAACTTCTTTTTAAAGTCCTTCTGAAGGACATAAACCCACTGCGCTCATATTGATAAGGTAAATGCAGGGAAATGATTTCTAGTACTAAATTTACTGATGAAAAAATAAAAAGAAAATTCCAGAAAGAATAAGCAACTGTAAAGGCATGGAAGACATATAAGGAAATTAAGATGTGGCAACAAATGACTGTACAGTAACATACTCATTCAGTGCCAAGGTGTTTTGTCAAGGTTCACTCCCTTTCCATGGTTTTTCTCTCTGTCAAAGGCAGGCAGCTGTCAAATCTATCTGTCACTGCAGGAAAACAGCCTCCCAGATGTGCAGTTCCTAGGTGTATACATTTACAGAGCAGAAAGTAGCTTTAACAATAAACTTTAACCTGGTTGAGATACACGGGTGTGATTTTTACTTCCTTCTATTGCTATCAACAGTTTTTCCGGGCTTGATTCATCAGCAGGTTTGTAAAACAACTCTCTTTTAGAATTTCTGGATTTTCAGGGGCTGAGTCTGGCAACACTTTGCTGTTTTGAGAAACTTCATTAAGATTTTGTCCAACTATTACACAGTCCAAACTGAAAATCCAAGGCACAATTTAGATAAGAGAGAAAATAAGTGAGGATGACCAACGAAGTCAGGATGACAGCAGTGAAATCAAGCGTCCACTACTCCCCTAAACCATGTGTGGAGGTTTTGGCAAAGCATCTATGAAGAGAGGCTCTGCCTGCGGGTTTCTGTTAATTGATGTGTCAGCCGAGTTTCCAACACAACGGCAGCGATTCTTCCACTGCAGTGAAATGCTGAAAGCACAGGGCTGGGCTCCTCCTCACGCACTTCCAGGTGCATCTTCCCCCCATCCATTACCGCTCATTACTGCGCTCGCATTACCAGGAAATCACAGAACCACGGAATCAATTAGATTGGAAAAGACCTCTGAGATCATTCAGTCCAACCTATGACCGAACACACCACCTTGTCAACCAGACTCGCCATTAAGCGCCACATCCAGTCCTAAACACCTCCAGCGACAGTGACTCCACCACCTTCCTGGGCAGCCCATTCAAGTGTCTGAAGTGAAAAAATTATTCCTAATGTCCAACCTGGTGCAGCTTAACAATGTCTCTGGCGCAGCTTAACACTGTCCCCTCATCCTATCTCTGGCTCCCTGGGAGCACAGCCCGACCCTTACCTGGCTACAACGTCCTTTCAGCGGTTGTAGAGAGCGATAAGATCACCCCTGAGCGTCCTGCTCTTCAGGCTGAGCCCCCCCAGCTCCCTCAGCCGCCTCTCGTGCTCCAGCCCTTCCCCAGCTCTGCTGCCCTTCTCTGGCCTCGCTCCAGCGCAGCACCGAAAAGCAAAGCCGGGCACCTCCCGGGCTCAAACCGCTGCTCCCGGGGCCGGGCGCCGGAGCCGCCCCGCGGGCCGCACCCGGACGGCGCGGTGACAACCCCGCGGGCCCGGAGGGGCTGCGCGCCGGCCCCAGGGGAAGGCTGAGGCGCCGGGACAGCGCGGGAGGAGGAGGCGGCGGCGGCCCC
>VWZV01006117.1:0-182636 GCA_013397155.1 Irena cyanogastra
GTATCTTCTGAAAGTTAGTTTGTCTGATCTCCCTTACAGAATCGAGAGTTATTGATTAACAACAGGTGAGGAAAATAAAAGAGAAATTAATTATTTAATTGATTCACTGATTTTTCTTAAACTCCCTGCCATCATTCTGGTGGATTATATAAACTGGTTCTTAACTGCTGAGGTTGGGGGTAAAATGGGTTTCACAAACTGCACAAAGATCTGCTGAGGGAGAGTTTTTTCCCACAAAACTCAGCAGCTCAAATTTTATTTCAGAACAGATAACATAGAGGCTGAAAAGCACATGTTTCTTCCCAGAATTAGCCAAAGGGAGTGATGGGAGATGTTTTGTATCATGCCATTGATATTTATTATATCAATTATATATTAACAAACATAATTAATTAACTTTTGTATCATGTTTTAAAGAGGTAAAACTCAACACCAGGTATTATGATTGCCCTTGCTAAAAATGTTGCTTGCTGAAATTCGTTTAAAATCATCTTTCCTTATTACTGAGATGGTAACTCCACTGACTAGAACTTAGACAAGACCACTGGGTTCTGATCTAGTCTAAAAGTGTTTTCTAGTCACTAATACTGCAAGCTAGCAGTGAATAATGCAAACTGTACAGTAAATAATCACACGCTAATGTAATTTGAAAGCTTTTGGTAGTTTTCTTTCTACAAACCAGGTTTTTAGTTGACAAAATAAAATGAGAAAGTTACACATGTAACACAAGTTACGTTTTATTTCTTTATCATAATTGATCAAGAAACAGACAAGAAATCTGTAATTCTTTAATGTCTGGTTCTGATACACTTACTCATGTTGAACAGTTCCTTAAATTGTAAATAAACTCAGTAAGCGACTTAGGTCCCTATTTAATTTTAAAATCAATATCAATGTACATTTTAAAAGCAATTAGGGAGCAGCAGTTCATGATTGATTGGCTGAAGGTAAGGGAAAATAAAGTAGAAAGTAATTCTTTAAACGAGTATCTGAATTTTCTTAAACTCCAATAATCAGTCGTTGTAAGAATTTCTTCCTGATGCAGAGGAAAAGAAAGACGTTAAACTGCTGTTCCTTTGCTGTCTTAGAAATCTAGGGAAACTGGATAATTCAGACAAATATAAGAAAAAAAAGAGTATGAAGGAAAGACAAAAAGAGAAAGAGAAGAAAAGAAGATAGTAGATAGAATTAGTAGATAGAAGATCTATCTGTAATGTAAAAGATCTGCTGATAATTCTACCTTATGGTGGGACTAAAAAAACCACAGTCTCATTTTCCTAAAAGTTTTTTCATCTTTAAGTTACATATTATAGAAAGGATATAGATTTGGACTGAACTTTTCCTGCTTTGTATAAAAAAGCTGAAAACTAATTTGGCCAGAGTAGGATAACAAGGCTGAACATGTGTCTAGTAGCTACAATAATCCTTTAAAAGATGGGGACAAGACTGTCCAATATTTGTTTCACAGCTTGATTACAAATTTTATGTGAATAAGGCTTTGTGAAAAATACATGTCCACTTTTTGGGATGGGGAGAGAATCCATTATGCAATCCATTCTTCCCTCTAGCCACTTGGATAAGAGCGACAGAGTCAATCCATCCAGACTGAGCAATGCACTTCTGCTGAATTGTTGTGATGCCTTGTGAAGGCTGACCTAGAACAGAGGCTTGAAGGAGTTAAAGAATAAAGCAGATATTTATTAAAAGGCTCAATGGATACACTTTGGGCAGCACAAGAGCTCAGCCAAGGCTACACTCAAGATGAACCCAAAATGGTCACAAAATGCACAACCGGTCATGAGGTCTCTCACTTTTATAAGGTGTGGTACATTAGCATATTGGAGTTAATTGTCCAATTATAGCTTTAGGTTATGAAGTCCCATCCTGCTTGTTTTTCTTTCTTCAGTCCACATTGTTTATGCTCTGGGGCCTGAAATTTGGGTTGGTTGTCCTTGGTCCCCAGCTAGAAAAGGAATTGTTTTGTCTACCTACTCTGTGAAGAGAGTTTACCATCCTTTAATATGAAGCTCAGAACTACACACTAAAGCAGTACAGAACCTGAAAAATATAAAAGGCATCAGTGGAGCTTATAAAATGTACGGACTCACAGATTTTACAGGCCGAAAAAAATCAGGAAATACTTTGGAGAATTCAACAGTAAAACTGCCTGATCATGGGCAGGCATTCACATCTGTAAAGCAACATACCATTTTCTCAGCTGTGTCAACATGATACTAAAGCCACATTGGAAATCAACTCCAGGAACTGGTCATATTTCTATATATAAATGTGCAACAGACTGTGCCAAAACAAGTGACTAATCCTTTTAGGAGGTAGGTGACCAGCACTTGGTGAGGCTGTTTTGCTCTTGCAGCCCCATCTATCATTATAGCCTGGCTTGAAGTGCTGCAGGTACAAACACATGTAAAATTTAAGATTCCTGGGGAATTTTAATGATAAAAGATAAGAGGACTGCAGAAATTAGGTCATTTCATGTTTCAAAAAGGGCAGTTTTGAAGACCTGCGTCTTGACTTTAGAATCCATGTTTTAATACAGCTTATCAGAAACTTAATTTTAATTCAAAAAAACTCTGAACAGCCCAGATACTTGATATACCAAGTTTAGCTTGTTTCAGGGGTTTCTTCAATGTGAAGAGCTGCTTCCAAAGTTAGAGAACTGGCAAAATTTGTCCTGGTTTCAACTGGGATAATGTTAATTTCTTCTCAGTGGCTGATATAGTGCTGTGCTTTGGATTTGGAATGAGAATTGTGTTGAAAACACACTGAGGTATTGGGGTTTTGGTGAGTCATGGTTTTTTTTTGTTTGTTTTTTTTTTGTTTGTTTTGTTGTTGTTGTTGTTGTTGTTGTTGTTGTTTGTTTGTTTGCTTCATGTTCTGCCAGTGGGCAGGTACACAAAAGAAACTGTGAGGGACTGTATCTGGGACAGGAAATCTGAACTGCCCAAAGAGATATTCCACATCACAGAATGACATGTCTCATATATAACTGGGGGGAGTTACCTGAAAGCACAGCTGATCTGCGTTTAGAAACAGGCATTTGGCACAGGTCTGTGGCTGGTAAGGAATTTCATTGTGCATCACTTGTTTCCCCCTTTTTATTATAATTATTTTTATCATTTACCATTTTTACTATATTTTAATTTCTTTTCAATTATTTAATTGTTCTTATCTCTTATACAAGTTTTTCTTTGGTTCACCTCCCCATTTCCCTGGGGTGAGGGGAAAGAAAGGGGAGGTTGAGCAAGTGACTACATAGTGCCTAAATTTCAGCTGGGGTTAAATTACGACAGGATTAGATTTAGAATCCTTTGTTAGATTCTGTAACAACAAATCTCATTAGCAGGTCTTGGAGTTTGTTAATTTCTATAGGTTCCAAAATCAAATTTTTTTTTAAATGCAAACTTCCAATTTTTATTCTCTTCTTTTCCTCATTTATCCTCTAAACTTTGTTTTTCAGAAAGTTTTCCAACATGCCATGAAAAGATACTCAGAGACATTAATCTTTCCTTTTTCTAATGGAATCCATTGCCACTGAAGTTAGAAATTGGATGAAACAGTTATGGTTCATCCAACTTCTAACTTCAGTGGCAATGGATTGATTGTACCTGGATATAATTTTCAAAATATTTAACAAATAAAAGATGCAGGCAGCACATTAGTCTTCATTCAAAATGAAAGAAAAAGTATGCAAAAATTAATCTTAAGCAGTTTCAGTATACTGTGGTTCTGATTATACTACTTGTATTATGATCTGATAGATTCTGGTGATATTTTGAACTTCTCTGAAATGGTGTATCTATTACTTTGTTCAGTTTAGTGTTGTAAATAAAAACATTTTCTTTCAAGTGTGAAATTGCTTGAATTCTGATTCAATGGTTTCCCACAGAAAATAAAAATGAGAAATGTGATCTGTTAAGATCTGTCACATTTATGACATTACATGTTCACTGTCAGCTTTTTTATCCGGCTCAACAAATCCTGGTTAAATTCCTTACATGTATTAAACCAATCTGAAAGATCAATATGAGTGACAAGAGTATGGTTTTCTATTTCATAACTGTCTGATATTAGCAAATATGAAAAATATGACAATAAGTTAGAGCAATTTCCATTATTATTACAATGAATACCATGGCAGAATGCTTCAGAACATCTATTTTCCATTCATTTAGCTGATGGTTAATGTGTTGACACTGATTATTTTTGATGCTTTTCCTATTTGATTTTTGTTGAATTTGCTCAACAGAAAAAAGCATTAAGCAGAAGATATGTAATTAAATATGATCAACTCCCAGTCAACCCTGAAATTATGCAGGATCTGCTGCTTCACTGGATCCCTACAGATCTATGGGGCCTAATGGGCTTCATCCAGGAATCCTCAAAGGGCTGGCTGATGTCATCACAAAACCTCTCTTGATGATTTTTGAGCAGTCTTGGGAACATTGTCTTGCTTTTCAAGAAGGGCAAGGAGGACCCCAGAAACTACACGTCTGTCAGTCTCACTTCAGTGCCTGATAAACTTATGGAGAAGGTTATTCTGGGGGGTAATGAAAAACACCAGAAAGACAATGCAGTCACAGCCAGCACGGCTTCGTTAGAGGAAAGTCCTGCTTATCAAACCTGGTTTCCTTTATGACAAGGTAACCCACCTCGTGGATGAAGGGAAGCCCCTTGATGAGATCTTGCTGGATTTCAGCAAAACTTTCAATATTGTCTTAGTATCCCTCTGATGAAAATGTCCAGCACTCAGCTGGATAAACAGATCATGTATGGGTGAGCAACTGGCTCATGGTTTGGGCACAAAGGGTGACAGGGACTGAGGTGACATCAGACTGGGGACCTGTCACTAGTGGGGTCCCACAGGGCTCCATCTTCAGCCCAGTTCTCTCCCACTTCATCATGAATGACATGGACACAGGACTGAAAGGGATACTGAGCAAGTTTCAAGGTGATACAAAACTGGAAGGAGTTGTTGATTCCTTAAAGCATAGACGCCCTGCAGAGAGATGGCAAAAAATTAGAGGACTGGGCAATCACCAACCCTATGAACTTTAACATGGGAAAGTGCTGGTTTCTAAACCTGATGGGGCAAGCCTGGATCTATGGACAGACTGGGAATGAGATGTTGGAAAGCAGTGCCACAGAAAGTGATCCAGGGATTCTGGTCAATGGCAAGTTGAATATGAGTAAGCATGAACTTAGTTACACAAAAACATAAAAATGTGCTTACTGGTTCAAATCAAACCTCTATTCATAACCTCTAACCCTAACCCTCTATTCACACCTTAATAAGTATATCAGTTAATAGGTATGTCTCAACATATACTTCAGTAAATAATTAAAATGTAGGAAAGAACATAAGAATAGAATATAAACAGAGCGCACCTTCCTCTGGTTTGGTAGGACCAGAGATTACACCTAGGCTATGCTATCAATGAATGCTTTCTATCCAGACTTTTGTAAGAGCTTTGACACCTTTTCCCACAGCGCCCTTCTGGAGAAATAGGCTGCTTAGGCCTTGGATGGACTTCTTCCTTTCTGGGAAAAATCTGGCTGGTTCATCAGAACACAGAGTGTTGGTGAATGGAGTAAAATCCAGCTGGTGGCCAGTCAGTGTTCCCCAGGAGTACTGGGGTCAGTCCTGTTTAATATATTTTTTCAATGATCTGGAAGAGGTCATCACAAGTCAATTTGCAGGTGACCCCAAATCAGGTATGAGTGTTGATCTGATGGAAGGTAGGAAAGCTCTACAAAGGTATCTTGACAGGCTGGATTGATGGGCTGAAGATGATGGAATGAGGTTGAACAAGGCCAAATGCTGGATCCTGCACTTGGATCACAACAACCCCATGCAGAACTACAGACTGGGGGAAGAGTAGCTGGAAATCCTCCCAGCAGAAAAGGATCTGGTGGTGCTGGTCAACATGAGCCAGCTGTGCCCAGGTGGCCAAGAAGGCTGAAGACATCCTGGCCTATATCAGAAACTGTATGGCAGAGAACTTATTACTTGGTTTTAAATTTACTTCCCACTCATTTCACTGGACAACCCACAGATTTTATAGGCACCTGTCTTATTTCCCCTCACTTACATCTTTACCAATCTGGGCTAAATAACTTTACATCTGCACCATTTCTGACATTCTTAGATCCTACATTTAATTTGTCTTTCCCTTTTGCAGGGCAAAAACTGAACTACACAACATATTGCATGAGTGAGTGCATTAAGAGTTGATGCACTATTTTGATGATATTCTCTGTTGACCAGATTAATAAAGTATTTTGATCTCATTGTCCCTCTTGCAACAACTCTGTTTTAAGGCACACAACAGGGAAATCTGATACAACAGGTATCCTGGTGGCAGCACAAATAATTGAACTTGCATTTGCCAATTTATTTCATGTGTGCTATAAATTAGTTGGATAAAGTCCACAGTTGCTTTCTTACAGTTGTGTGTGGGTATATTAGATAGCTGGAACTCTTTTGCCAGTAAGGATTATGAAAAACAGCAGACCCAGTGACAAGTGACAGTGCAGCTGTTGGACTTCTAGGAGAAAATGATTGAACTTCTCTTGAACTTGTGTCTTCATGTTTGTGGTTGAAAGGTCTTTATAAATATTTTTGTACACTTTGTACTATTATTCTTTATTTTTAGTCCTAATATATGGTATATTTATCACACAATGTTCTGTATATAGTTACTATTTCTATAATATTATGTATATATTTGTGTATGTATATATTTTATATATGCTGTCATATTAACATGATGTTATATGTATATATATATATTTCTATATTTCTATCTATACATTTATTTTTATACACTTTTAATAATAAAAGAGACTCCATATATGTCAGTTTTTCAGAGCTACTGTGGCTTTGTTTAATCAAGGGGTCTGTACTAAGCACCAGTTACTATGGAAACCTGAAAAGATTGGAACTCAAATAAATGTGTTGTCTAACAGTATGATGCTGAAGACTGATATTCACAGTGACAAACTTGATGTGTAGTGATCAAGAAAACCATCTAAATTAAAGAAAAAGCAATCAGGAAAAAATAATCTTCTTTTCCTCCTTTCTCTCCACTCTCCAAAAGTCAGAATGACTAAAGGAATGAATGAAAATTAGTCTAATAGAGAGGAAAAATATTGTACTCTCAGTAAAGAAAAGTGAATTGCTAACAATATCTCATACTGTATTTGGCAAGAGGCAACTGTGAGAAACAAAATATTTTGTGTGCAACACGTAGATAGAGTTCTTGGAGAAGAGCTGCTGTGACAGTGTAGTATGAAGGGAGAAAAACTTGATGTGTCTATATGTTCACTACACAAACTGAAATTGTTTGGCTTTTAATGCCAGATGTTCACTAATGGCACTTGACTCTATGGCTCTGTTTCAGCTGACATTGAGTATGCAGCTGCTTGATGTCCTCAGTGATTAGCTAAGGCTGGGGTTTAAAGGGGGCGATCTGCCTGAAACACCATGTGGACAAAAAGAAATAGTGATGGCATGTTGCAGTGAATGCACAAGCAATTTGAAGAAGTGACACAGGCTCAGTTGACTGAAAGAGTAGAATGATTTATTACCTGTGCATGCCATGTGTGCCATGTACACTTTTATTCCTTTCACTACTTTGTGTATCTGAACACTCTGTTGCAGTATGTGAAAAGGTGTACTTTTGAAACAAAACAAAGTAAAAAGAAACTTAAGCAACCTGATATTTTGTTCCTTTATCAAGTGTGATTCTGAAGTTCTGAGCTTTCTAAATATTTTATTTTTTATAGAATCATAGGATAAAATCAGTAAGGTTGGAAAAGACCTCTGAGATCATCAACTCCAACCTTTGATGAAACACCATCATATAAATTAAACCACAGCAGTAAGTATCATATCCAGTAATTTCTCAAATATTTTTGGGATGGTGACTCCACTATGCTGGACAGCCTGTTCCAAAGCTCACTCACCTTTCCAGTGAAGAAATTCTTCCTGATATTTGACCTGAACTTCCCTTGGCACATCTTGAGGCTATGTCCTCTTGTCCTGTTGCTGGTTGCCTAGCTCCTTTGACGTAGATGCAGGAGCAATAAGGTCTCCCTTGAAATTCCTTTTTTCCAGACTAAACAACCTCAGCTGCCTCAGGTCTTGCTCATAAGACTTGTACTCCAGCCCATTCACCATCTCCATTGCCCTTCTCTGGAGTCACTTCAGTATCTCAATGTCTTTCTTTTAGTGAAGGACCCAGAACTGAATACAAACACTTCAGGTGTGACCTCACCAGTACTGAGTACAGAGGGATGATTGATCACTTCCCTAGTCCTGCTGGCCACACTATTTCTGTTTTTCTTGCTTGTTTAGAAAGAAATAATTTTGCCTACTTTATCTTGTGTAGAGCAAACTTTTGTTGAGAAAAAAAAAAGGAAAACACCTTTAATTTTTAATTTTTTCTACCACTAAATGAAAGTTTTGTGGCTTCTGCTTTCCTAAGCCACAAATGTCAGAAACACTCTAGTATGTATAAAAAGTTGAGAGAAATTAAATGCACACAAACACTTTGAGAGAGATTCCAGGTCAGAATTACAATTTAATAGAAAGATTACAATGAATGCAATGATGCAGAAAAACCGGCTTACTCCCATAAAGTCAGAGTACAGCCCGGCTGCTGTTGGCCATGGTGGTGGTCACAGTCCAGTTAAGTGGTTGTTGCAGTCCTGTTGAAGTGATGGTTGCAGCCGTGTCTAAAACATTGCTCCTGTGGAAGGTCTGGTCCTCCTGTGGGTCCGTCCAGCAGTGGCAGTGTCCCAAGTCCACAAACCTCAGGATTACAGGAGGACGGGTACCTCCCCCAGGGTGGAGGGTGTTTCACAATGGAATGATGTCCTGTGAGCCATAGGATATTTTTGGAGTCCTTGCTGATCCCTGAAGCTGCTTATTCATTCAGTTCATGATGGCCCATTAGCAGAGATGACCCCTCACGGTGAAGGTAAAGAAGCACTACCCCACCCTGTGAGGTTTAGCTCTTCTCATTCAACACCCAGCTTGTAGCCTGGGTGGTTGTGTGTGCACTGGGCAGCTACGGGGAATTAACAGTTTATCATTACAGAGAGGAGAGTAGAATAGCGGCCACATAGTGCTAAACTTCTGCAACCAGGACAAGTTCATACAGAGATTTAGGATCCTAACCCTTAGGATACCAGGTACAAGATGCTATTTCAGAATTGTTCTATTTACAACTTGATGTAGACTTCAGCATTCTTTGTCACTTGAATTCTCTTTTTTTTCTGTTGATACTCTTGTTGCTTTTCAGTGACATATTCTTTTTGCCTTGGACTGATGAATTTCTGCCAGGGGCATTATTTTAATTATTTAGGATAAAAACATTAACTGATAATGGTTTTATTCTGATACCTAACCAGAAATTATCTCTCTCTCTGTTTTCTCATTCTTATTATGGAAAATATTTCCAGTTGAGAAGGCAAAAGCTTTTCCAAAGGCAAGAAACATCCATTCAGAAAAGCAAACAGGAAAATAAATTTTTATAGCTTATGATATTGATAATAACTAATAATTATTTTTAAGATAACCCTAGAAAGCCACTATTGGTTTTGTGTATAATAGAGTGAGGAATGTTAGAAAGAGGAAATCTACCCACTGGTCTTAGTATGGCATTTTAAATCTGTAAAGGTTTCCTTAATCACTGTCTTCTTTAACAGATGAGATATAGTTTAGGAAAATTTCACTTCTCAGTTGTGTGTGAAATGAAATGTACATTCAAATTAATCTGCATGGGTACTGTATCTATTATCCATACAGCCTTCTTATAACTTTGACATAGGAAATTGTCCTACGTTATAGTTTATCATGGTTGGGGCAAAATCTGCAGCTTTGTGTTCCTTCTGTTTTAAACTTGAAAGCTGAAGATATAATTCCTTAGGTAATTTTGCCCAATTTTGTACTTCCTTTATCTTTTAAATGACATTTTCATTTCACCAAACAAGCTATTTTTTAAGATGGTAATATGACAAAAAGTCACATCAGAAACTGAAGCATATACATTGTAGACCTCATACAGTATATCTAATACATTTATTATTCTCTCTTACTGTGATGAAACCAACACGTATATGTTATTGTATCTTGTAATCCACCTTCAATGATTCACCATCCATTCACTATTAAACTTCCTATCATTTTGCCTATTATAAGTAGCAAGCAGGAGGGAAAGTGAGTTTGAAAAGAAAAAAAGGATGTATACTCCTTATAAAACTGATCTGTCAGCATCTCACACTTATATGCCTGGTTTGTGACAACACAAACCAAATGATTGAAAAAACAGCAGCAAGATATGTTCCCATTGCTTTCAATTTATTAATTCAGCTAAATATGCCAGCTTTTCTGCTTCTGCATATTCTGACTCACTGTCTGGTTATATAGTATGCACGTATCATAGCAAGAGAAAACACTGCACCAACCCACAAAATCTCAATAAATTTGGAAAAGAAATATACAAAAGTTTTAAACAGGAAAATTCAGTGTAAAAAAAGGAGTCAGATCTGGTTGCCTGCATATGTCCAGCCAGGAACAGCAGAGGATGACACCAGCACTCACACACACACACCAGCAAGGGGTGAAGGCCAGGCTGAAATGGGGCTCCAGAGCCAGGGGCAAGGGAAAGAGGGAGGCCCAGAGAGGCTGGCAAGGGACACCACAGTTTGTCAGTGCCTTCAACAGGCACTAGTGGAGGCACAGATAGACCCTCCTGGCTGTGGCTGTGCCCAGGTACACAAAGGCACCAGGACTGGCCAGGCCACCAATGAAGGCATGGCTCTGGAAGCTTAAGACATTCAGTGGAGGAAGAGATAATTAAATTTTATTTCTAAAACAGTTCAGGAGAAAAAAACATTAATATAAAGATGAAACTGTTTTAGAATGGACAGAGATTTCACAAGCCAGGCAATTGTCCTTTTACTTCAGGTTGATGGATCTGGTTCAAATGCATGCAGCCATTTTTACTTTTCATAGAGTTGAGGAAAATAACAAAGGAGTAGCAACCAACTATGAAGAGATTGATATGTTTCACACATTAATACAAGGTGTTGTCAACACCATTTTGTGTATGTAATTATTTTTATTTTGAAGATAGGACTGCAGCAATGGATAAGGCAATGGATGAAGCAATGGTTAAGGCAAACTTTTCAAGCTGACAGGATTTCTATTCACTGGGCCATTGGAGATCACATGACCACTGAGAGAACTGGGAACGATGCCTGAGTTTCCTAAATTCCAGTGCAGCCTTCCAGCCAACAGTCAATGGTTCATAATTCATTTTGATTTTTTTTTTTAGTATGTAAATAATCATGTAAGCTAGTTTGGAATTTCTGCTCATTCTCTTTCATTTTTTTCTTCTTTCATATGGACATAAAAACTTTTAAAAGCACAAAGTATTTCTATATGTACATATACATATATATATAAATGGGCTTGAGTACATACATTTAAAGTTCTTCCTATATTATCAGAAAAGCAAGTTGAAATAAGCTTTAATTGCAAACAATATTTAAGTGCTATACAGGTGGGTCTTGCTTCACACTGAGAAGATAAATTTCCTGAATTTAATTTGGCTAGTAGTATGAGTACAAAACATATAGGCATCTAGATTTAGATCCTCAGTATGAAAACTGGTCATTCATGTATAACTGCAAAAATAGTATGGATGAGAAGCTAATTTAAATATGTTTTTCAATTTAACAATGAACAGAATTGTGGTGCTGAAAATAATGCAACAAGTGAGCATAGAATAAGCAGCACTGGCACCTAAATACTAAAATGTTCGAGATCGCAGAGATCATGTTTAAATGAAAAGGAAGGAATATAATAAGATTAAATATAGTTGGGTTTTTTAAATCTTTCTCTCTCAAGAATGTAAAAGGATAGTGAAGAAGAAATGTGTACAAAAATAAATCAAAGGAAATATGACATGAATATTTTCTAACTGGGTGAAATATGACAAGATAATGGAGCTAGAATACTAGATTCACTGTCAACTAGAGCTCAGAGTAACCTACAAAATTTCACTTTGCTGTAAGTGTAGGGAATAAGTTTGCCTGATCTTGTAAGAACACAGAGAACTTTGCAGACAGCATGGTTAAAAAACACCGCTTTTACTGTAAATACATGAAAATACAGATGGGGACAAAACAAACTGAATTCTGGCTCTTTTATTATTCATGAGGGGCTAGATTTTCAGATGAAAACAGTATTTACTGTGTTTTTTTTTTATTTTCACAACAGCTGGATGTATTACTATCCAACTGCCTTTAACCTTCTAAGATAACTGAGAGGTTATTTTTCAATTTTGATAATTTAATTTTGAATTTTCAAATTTCTAATTGCTTGTTAATACTACGGTCAACCAGTTCACATATGGGTAGGCAATCATATGTGAAAAAAGCGCCAGTAAAGAAGAGGACTCCACTAGAACTGACTTCAGATGATGATACAGTAAACACAGTCTTGTATCCCAGATTCCATGACTCTTGGGCCATTGCTTGCTAAGTCTGTGTACGGGGAATGACATGTTTGTGAAAGTACTGTTGTTTCTTCACAGGTGTGTCAAGGAAGACTAGCCCCTGCATTTGAGATTAGCCTCTGCCTCAGGGAACACACTTATAAAGACTGCCATGGGACACCATGCTCCATGGCATCACTTATATCTCAAAACTGTAAGAGAAATTTATTATTTTCATTTTCCTTGTGTGTATCAACAGTTACAATGGCATCAAATACAATGGCATAGGTATATCAGGCCTATATTTAACAACACAAAATATTTTCACTCAGTGTGTACAATAGTTGCAAGCCCACACAGACATAGAGTCAAGAAAAGGCTTTGTTGGTGCGTAAATTCTTGTAATGATTGAATTGAATAGCCAGTCACGGTATGAAGCAACAAGTTCCTGAAAAATTCTGCTGTCTTTCTGTAGAATTTAATGTTCCAACAATGTACAGATGAGGGAGTAGAGGACTAGGGAGGCAACACTAATGGAGACATTAGGAGAAACATCAAAGTGCAAAAGGAGAGTCACAAGTAACACTGAGGTGCAGGTACATGGAAAAGCCAATACTTTTACTTCTAATTCAGAGATGCTGGTTAGTTCAGGACTGAAAAGACAAAAAAATAACCTTCAAAATTATCTTGACATTATATTCAACATTAATAAGCTACCCAGCCTGGGCCTTCTTCCTGATGGTGATAAAAACAGTTCATGCACATTATGCCTTTGTTAAAATAAAATATTCAAGGGCCCCTCTCTTGCCTTGAGATGAGCTGGCATGGCATGGCTTGTGTGCACACAGCTGAACACTCTCATTGTGCAGAGCAGGGAGTCTGCATCTACAAACACAATTCCGGTTGGTCCCTAGCACATGTTTTGTCCTGTGCCGTGCTTGGAAAATTAGCTGGCCCTATCCAAAAAACCCCAAGTGCTAACAATTTCACAGTATAAATGGTCACAGGTCACCACTCAGATGTGTATCCTCCTCTGTTTCATTGAGTAGCACAGCCATAGCAATGAAAGCAGAATATAGTTTAAGACTGGCTTTCAGAAGGGATTTGATCTGACAGAATCAAACACATTTAGACATTATAATTGATCTAAAATGAATGCAAAATTCAAAAAAACATGTCTTAATGAACTGGTGAGCCAATTTCTTTAAGAAGAATGTTGTATTCATTTACAACTGGTAATTATCAAAAACAATGCAATTTCTGTTATTTTCAGTGCCTTCTAGGAAATACAGTATTAATTTGTAGTAATGTGTTGTTGTCTATTTTGTAAATAAAACATACAACTGTCATGATGTTCAGGCAAATTCCAGTCTTTCTCTCTGACCAAAGAGAACTATGGATCACTCTGCAGTAACAAATGAATTTTCCAACCATTTTTTTAAACTAGTTTTCATCCTGTACTTGGCATTGGTGGGGCAAACTCTCGAGTGCTGTGTTCAGTTTTAGGTCCCTCACTTAAAAAAGAATATTGAGGTGATGGAGAATGTCCAGAGAAGGTCAACAAAGCTCATGAAGGGTCTAAAAAAACATTTCTTGCCAGGAATGGCTGAAGGAGCTGGGGTTGTTTAGCCTGGAGAGATGGATGTTCAGCAGGGACTTCATTACTGTCTACGGTCACCTGAAAGAATGATGTAGTGAGGTGGGAGTTGGTCTCTTCTAAGGCTCCTGTAGTGAAAGGACCAGAGGAAACGGCCTGAAGCTGAGATTCAGATTAGATATTAGATTAAAAATTTTCACTTTTAGGGTGTTCAGGCATTGGAATATGTTGCCCAGGGTTGTGGTGGATTCAGCATCCCTGGAGGTATTTAGGAGGCATCTAGATCTGGCCCTGAGGGTTGGTTTAGTGGTGTGAGGGTTACAGTGGTGGTCTTGATGGTTGGACAATGATCCTAAAGGTCTCTTCCATCCTTGATGATTCTGTTATTTCAGTACAATATTCCATGATTGCACCCCAACTTAGCAAATCAGTTTTTGAGGCATTATAAATGTCTAGGGCAAAATTTCACTTGTTTTCTCTTTCAGTCCCTTGACATGACTATTAATACTCAGTCAAAGCCTTGTCCATCCATCAACAGATGTACTCCTGAATTAGCACGCAGTCTGCAATCACTCAGTGCTGTGGAAATCTTCTGATTTTTTTTTTTTTTTACTTCATTTCTAAAAGGTGTCATCTGTAGCAAATCTGACCAATTCCATGTATTCCCAGTGAGGGCAATTAAGCAATTCATCATCAAGATTTGACTTCTTTGGAACTGGATTCAGTGGGACAATACTAAGCTCCCAAATTTTCTTGAAAGAGTTTTGTGGCATATGGAACATGAATTTGTTATATTTGGCTGTCCGCTGCTTAGCAGCTGCAGCTGTTTGCTATGGTGTTCATTACTGTAAGTTCTGATTTCTCTTTTCATGTTTGTCACATTGTCTGTGAGTGCCTACCAAATTTGGCCTAGAAGAGAACATATTGGTATTCTGGTAGTCTAAGCTATTGAGGTGATAAATACTAAAATACTGATTCTGTAGGTCTGACAAGCCTTTCCCAGCGTGACCCTCCAGACTACAAGATTGAAAGCACAGTATGATTTAGAACAGTACACTTTTGTATACAAGTATTATACAAATGATGAAGAGCATGGATTGTAACCATGCCTTAGATGATGCAGTATCTTCTTTCACATTGTTACTGCTTGCTGTAAATACCAGTAATAGACTATTTACTGTTTCCATCTAAAATTGCACTGGATTGTTTTCATAAATAAGAGAAAATCTAATAACTCCAGGTCACAAAATCTGTCTTGGATCTGAAACACTAAAGCAGCTTCAACAAGCACCATATTATAATAATATATGGGCAGGATGCAGACTTTATATATGATAGCAGTGTGCTAAAGGAAAAGCATCCACAATAGTGTGTCCGTGGGGGAGTCATTATCAGGTATCAAAAAATAACAGTAACAATACCAAAATTACAATTTCTCCTCTTTAAAACTTCTTGAAAAATGAAGTAAATGTTTAAAGTGAAAGAGTCATTTATAGGCATGAAAGTTAAGAGCATAACTTGACAAGTAATTTTTCTTCAAAGGTTATGAAGACATACAGTGTCCGTATCCAAGGAAAGTTAGTGAGATAACACAAGTTGAGGTGAGAGTCACAGTATAAGTTGATGAGAACACTTAAAAATTGTCCAAATAATTTATATTTTGCTGACAGTTGAGCACTGCTATCCACTCTAAACAGCTCAAGAGGATGTAAAAAATGAGACTAAAGCAATTTAGTTGATTATGTTGAAAACAAAGAACTGTGACAGTGTCTGTGCACCTAGTATGGGAGCAAGAGTGGTTTCCAGGGGCAAATATGAGATGATGGGCCAGTATACAACAGCAATAAATTCAAAACTTAACATTTCATTGCAAATATGAGCAGACATGTTTTAAACAATAACTCCATATTCCAGTTAAGGAGGACTTGCTATGATGCATCTGAAAAAAATGCTATATGATATGATTTAAAGAAAACTCTGAATGCTAACAGGTGGGAGCTTGATTGTGTCTGCAGAACATTCTATAATGGAACATCTTACTCTAGAAGTAATAAGAATGTCTTTATAACCAATATATATCAGAAGAAAAAAATGTATTTTGAATGTATCTTTCCAAAAGTGGCCAATAGAAGACACTTATTGATAAGTATTTCACATATTTCACAAGCAATATGCTATGCAGATTTATTTTTCACTCATCCTGTTTCACTGTATCTCATGTGATTTCTTTTTACCGTCCACTAAACCTTCAGCTAAGGAACTCCATAGTCACTTGATAAAGTCAAGATCTCTCTTTGACTCTTTTGGATCTTGATTCATGCCAACTGTTAGGAGTAAAGGGTTAAAAATAGATTATTCGGAGAGGAGTATGATAGATTCACTCAAAGTGACCTTGCAGCTGGGAAGGCTAAGAATATCCATGTGAGCAACTTCACATATTTACTGCTGATTGTCCTCTGTCTTTCTTGAGAAGTAAAATTTCTGTACAGGATAACAGAATGCTGTCAAAGACTGAAAAGGCATTCTTCACAGTGGGAGAAAGAGAGATAAGAAGCTTGGAGGTTACAGGGGCTAGGAGGTTACAGAAAGCGCGGCATTGTGAAGTGTCGCGCACGTGCCAGG
This sequence comes from Irena cyanogastra, assembly GCA_013397155.1. Classification (NCBI taxonomy): domain Eukaryota; kingdom Metazoa; phylum Chordata; class Aves; order Passeriformes; family Irenidae; genus Irena; species Irena cyanogastra. Next base: position 16,747 of record VWZV01006117.1, read on the forward strand.
CACACTGAGATGTGAGCTCAGACCGGGAACAGCCTGCATGCTTTTTGCCTCTGCTAGGATGGAATGAGTTTAGCAATGTGTCTCCACTTCTTTCAAAACCCTCCAGCCAGGAGGTGATGGAATAATTTTATTCTTCTTTTGCTGCAAGTCGTGGTCGCCTTGGTAACTTGCATCTATCAGTTCACACGCTATCTTTGTCTGAGGCCTGATAGGTCTCATATGAAAAGAATGATCAAACAGTCCTAAACCACTCTCTTCATTTCACTCATGATCTGATACACTTCTGCCATATCTTTCATAGTTTCAATGGCATATCATAAATATACTTTCTATCACATTTCCACAAAATATATGCCTTTTGCTAGTTTCCAAGAAAGACCAGTACCCTTTGTGGTAATAATGCTTGAAGGAAAAAATTCCTTGCCTTTCATTCTCTCCATTACCTGGCCATGAATTTATTTGCTTCTTTCCTCATTCAACCACGTATTGCTATTTAGTAACAGACTTCTTAGAATAGAACCATACGTCTAAAATCCTGGTCTCAGTGCAAGTGAAATTCTCGGTACTCTTCCTTCAATAAAGCTCTTTGCCTACATTAATTAGGTGAGTTTATATTTTGAAATGTTTGGAGAAGGAAATTAGTTTTTATTTAGTTAAGAAAAAAACATGGAAAATGGAACTTTTTTTTTGTGCATTAGGAATGTCTGCTTGATTCTGTTGTATAAAAAGAGGCATAAAAAGACTAAGAAAAAATTAGTTGATCTTATTTAAACAAAAATAAAATGTGTTTATTTAATTTATAATTTTTAGGTTAAAGCTTAAAAATTAATAATCTTTATGTCATAGTACTAATTCTGATCCAGTGCACACTAGATCAAACTTGATCTTAAATATAAATCATATATGATTTTAAATATGAAATGAAGCCTTTTCTATATAGAAATTAAAGCCAAATAGTACTAGAGTTCATACTCAGATGAATACCTTTTGAGCATAATGAGAATTTTCCTTCTCACTCCCTTTGTTTTAAGGAACATCCCATATTTCATGTGTGTGTTACAAAAGTAAGGGAAAGGTTGAAGCTGATAGCATGAGCACAAAGATTATTCTAGGCAATGAAATCTTCCCGAAGAAAGGCAACCTTTGTCTCTGACAGCTTTGTGGGTAGGAAATTTCATATTTCCCCATTCTATGTGAGAAAACAAGGGTTGTGGTGATTCAAACGAGTTCATCACTTTGATTGACTGTGGGATGAATAATTTTATCAAAATGGAGAAGATGGTGTAGAGGTATGAACGGGCACTTAAGGTTCCCAGAATGAAGTGAGAACAGCCTAACATAAGTCAGCTTTCTAGATGAGAGAAATACATGTGAAATCACAGGCCTGGGAACTAACTACAAGGGTTTATGAGGCTTGGAAATATTTTGTAGGGCTTGGAAATATTATGTAGATAAGAAATTTGGAAACATGGAAAAAAACTAGACTGCAGTGGAAGCACCAAATGACTATGATTGCATTATCCATAGTTACTCACACAGACCATTTGATTATAACAGCAGTTCAGGTAACAAATCCAGGAAAGAGAATTCAGTATTAGCAGAAGTGAAACCTCTTGGTAACACTAAATCTTCATGTGTCACTAACAGCTTATCACATCTTTTTTTAACTGGAGAGACACGTGGCATTCTGTTTAGAGAAACGCCGCAGAGACAAGTCTCAGCTGAAAAAGGGCGTGTTTCTCTCTCTGCCACTAATACCTGAAAACACAGAATTTCCAAAATGTTTCAAAGTCACTAATTACTGCATAGTCAGAGAAGAACAATGCATTGTCTGCCTGTTTTCAAAATAAGTTGTTGTTGTAGAGATACCTGAAAAATTTAAAATATTTCAGAACCAAATTATATGAAATTTATTTTTATATCAGTTTCAGAAAATAATGCTGTGCTTAGTAGTGATTTTCCTCTAGCTAATTTAGCAACTTTTTATAGTGTATATCATAGAGTAAATTGCACTGCTTATGGTTCAAGACCTTATCTTGGAGACTGGATAAAAAAATTTAGAAATCATTAACCCCATCTTCAAAAAGGATTTATATTTATGCATTATTTCATTTTTCCATCTTTTAATATAAAGCACTACTGAAAGATGTTCCTACTAAAACATCTGAAAATATGGTTTTCAGCAGTAAGGCATTGTTTCTGAATATCAGTTGAGGAATATAAAACTAAATTTTTGTATTTCTTTGACAATATCAAATGGTGGCAACAAGAATGAATGTTGCAAATATTGCAAATATTTTAAAGTCCTTTTCAGTAGACTTAAAATGGCTCTTTTCTCCCCTGTTTTTTTTTATGTTTTTAATTTTTTATATATAGAATTAAAGGTTGAATACGGAAGAGTCAAAGTGTTTCATATGTACTAGACTTCATAAACTACTTTCCCTGAAGAGTATACTTGAATAATGAATTGTTGTCCAGATGTTCTGGTAAGAAACATACTTCTTTTCAACCTATCCTAAGAAAGAAGAAAAAAAATTAAAAAGTAATCTCAATAAGTATTATGATTTATTTTTTAAAAAATATTGTATCTCATTTTTATTTCAGTAACCAAAATTACAATAACATAATTCAGTCACTTTGAAGAAAACATAATTGGATTAAATACTTGAATATTAATAATTCTAAAATAAGTACTACAGCATTAATTATTAAGTGAATTCTTGAAACTGGAAAAAGATGCATAGTAAAATGTTTGTATAAGGAATTCTGTGAATGTGGAAACGTAGTAATGTTTCCATAGTCTTCTAGAAGGAAAAGTTCTACCTTCAGAGCCCAGTTCTTGATAGTAGTGGCATTTATTACTTCTGGTGTAGTAATGGAAAGAGTATTTTCACTGAAAGATTAAGATACTTGCTAACTATTGATTCTGCTAAGTACAAGGTTAACATTAATCTGGAGTCACATGAGTGGCTTAAAAATACTATTTAATCGCATCAAAACTGACAATACATAGATTTAAAACCAAGTTATTCTTTCATATATATGAATATAATTTAACATCAGGAATACATAGGAAAAAAATACTACATGACACAAAGCAGGGAGGTGTCTTCTTAAAATGCACTTAAATTGCAGCATTTTCCTTATTTTACCAGTTTTATTTTAGGTAAGCTTGCCTTTAGCTAAGGGAAGTGAATGCATTGAATATATAAATATAAATACTAAAATCCTCTAAAACAGGAGATAAAAGGAGTGTTATGGACTGAGAGACTGATTGAAAAATTTAGATATGTCATCTGTAAGTGGGGTCACTACAGAAGCTGTCCATCAGTACAACACTTCATCTTATATTCTGTGTGGAAGTCAAAGAACTGACAGACAAGTGAGAATATGCTAACTTCTGAAAGTGTTAAACATAAAAAGGTTTTGGGTTTTTTTCCTTTGCTGTTTAATAGAAAGTAGCATTAAGAAACTTGGCCCTGATACTAGAACCTACATAACATAAATTAATGAACTGTAGGCATTGTTGGTACAAGAAATTTAGCATAACTCCCATAATTTTATCTTTTATTATTCTGTCTGTTCAAAATTTACTAAGGTAGAATTCCCTTAAGCTATTTGCCAGCATTATTTTCAGTGACTAACAAAGTTCAAGGTTAAATTGTAATAGTAATCAGAATAATAAAACCATAAGTAGTGATATAGAACTGATATAAATGTAAATGAATGTTTCAGATATTCTATAAGAAAAAGATAGTGTTTTATTCATCAGTACTGCAGTCTCTGCTGCAGACAGCACTGTTCTTAGTTTATATATCCGTTTCTATTTAGTAAAACTGTGCCTGTGTGGTAATAATTTCAGACTAACTAGTTATAGATGAATCTACCAATGCCACAAATGTTCAGTTAGGTCTCCTTCAGCTAACAGTCATCTAGGGAAATAACTCAGCACACCAAGCATCTGAATTTAATGCTGTGCTACTGTTAAACTACCTCTGTTACTCATGCCAAAGAGATCAGAGGCACTCTATTAACTTGAAAGAAGGGGAGAACTACAGAGTAAAATTTAAAGTCTGCACCAGTAAGAAAGCATAAAAATAAAATTAATAAAATTTTTTTAAAAAGCAACTTTTTACAAAATCACAGAACTGCTTATGTTGGAAAGAACCTTCAGCTGTCCTCTGGTGCAAATTACTTAATTAAACAGGGTCACCTAGAATAGGTTGGGAATTGTGTCCAGTCATGTTTTGAAACTCTCCAAGAAGAGAGGCATCTCTGGGCATCCTGATTCTGCTGTGATTTTTTGTTTTCAGGTGGAATGTCATGTTTTATTTTGTCTCCATTTCCTCCTGTCCCATCAGTGGGGACTACTGAGAGGAATCTGACTCCTCTCACCAGGTATTTGTACAAATTGATAAACCCCCCTTGGCCTTCTTTTCTCCAGGCTGAACAGTCCCAGCTCTTTAGCCTCTCATATGACCAATGCCCTAGTCCCCTAGTCATCTTTGTGGTCCTCTGCTGGATTTGTTTCATTATGTCCATACCTTTTTCACAGTTTCCTTCCCCTCTTATATCTTAGTTTAATTCCTCTAACAAAACTTTGCTGCCTGGTTCTCCTGAAGAATCCTTCTAGGAAAGATCAATTTCTAATTCTAGGCAGCAGACACAGTGGAAAATGCTAAGTCAAGAAAATTATCTGAATAGCCATGGCCAACACTTTGCTGGAGACCTCTGATATCAGTGATTAAGTTTCCTGAACCCTATGAGGACACTCAGAGGAGACAGAGCCATTGCAGAGACTGTCAAATGAATTCTCTGAGTTGTTAATTGTAAAGAAACTGTTGAAGATCTCAAGCACAATTTTTTTGGGAGGTAGTGGGGAGGTTAGGATGCAACTCAACTGAGGGTCTATCTGAAATAAGAGCTGTCGTGGAAGTGTTGTAGAAAAATCCTGAACAAACAGTAAGAATTCATTTGACCTGAAAACAGTTTTGAACCCTTCACTTAAAATTCCATTTATGTCTGAAAATGGAGGATGGCAAGTGTGACACAAATCTTAAGAAAAGCCTGAGGTGTACAGCAAAGTAACTAGAAGCTTCTAAAGATTAGTGGACACATGGGAAACTGATTTGTATTTGGGAAAGGCCAACATGGCTTCTGTGAACTTCTTCAGAAAATCCTGGAAGCCCTTTAAAGAGCTCAATAAATACCAGGATATGAATGATCTGGCTAATAATAGTCTGTCACCAAATGCTTTGAGAAAATTAAACATCCAGTAAGGGGGAAGGATGTTACAGCATAGCTTCTGCCTTCACAGGAATGCTTATGACACCACTGGTTTTTTCCTGCCTTCCTTAGTTGAAATGAACTAAGGAATATTAGTAATAATAATCCCTCTGCATATCTTTTGTCCATGTTTCAGAGGTACTGAAGTTTTTATAGTTTAAAAAGGACTTTCAAGAGTTAGAAGAGATCCATGCAGACATCAGTGAAACCCAAAATATATGATACTTATTCTGAGGCATTACTTTTTATTTATAAGGAGAGAAAAATAGGTTGAATAAGCAGGAAAAAATGCAGAAAGCAAGAATCATATAAAAGGTTTTAGGTTACTGATAATTTCTAGCCAAAAAAGGACTTTTTAATCTTCTATTTCAGGAGCATACTGAGAATTTTTATTCCAGCTAAAGGAATATTGTTAAGATAACTTCTATGCTAGTGACAAGTGTTCTGAACACAAGGGCTATTCAAAGCTCTGAGGTGATCAAAGAGTGATCAAAATATAGAAACTGCACAGTTTTTAAAAAATAATTGTGTCATTACAATGCAAATCCTTACAAATTTGCCACTTAGTTGAGCCACTCAGCCAATTAGAGTGTGAAGAAATATATCAGTATTGAGAAAGAACTACACACTAATTTTGCAAAAAACAGGAATATAGCATAGAGGCAAACATACTTGGAAAAGCCAGTGATGTTAGGAATCTGTATCAAAACAGTGAAAGAAATATTAATGAAGCTTGTTTTCAGAAGATTTAAAAATAATAATTGGTATCACACCTTTATAGGTAACAATTAGGTAGTATAATAAAGCCCTTTCTTTACTGTTTGGTGTGTTTTCCTTAAAAATGAAAAGAGTTTTTGAATAGAGAACAATAAAAACTTAATCTAACAAATAAATCCTTGAATGTTTTTAAATTGGCCTGGACAAATTCTTTCATCAGCAGTGAATTATTTGAAGACTTCTAGCTAAGTGAGAGTAATATTAAAAACATTTTGACATTCAAACATATACATATAAATATATCTCCAACAATGTTTAGCAGGATTGAGCCTCTACGCTTTCTGCAGAGAAAAACCCTTGTTACATTGCTTCACTGAACTTGGTATAAACAATATGACAATCAGTGCCTTTGCCTGTAGAGTTACACTCACAATTTGTGCTATTCTTTGCTTTTATCCTATGCCTTAATTTTCATTTGGCATTTGGTGAAATTTTAGATCTCACAGTTTGAGCACCCCACTGGATTCCAACCTCCCCCCTGTCTCTCCTTGGGTGAGTGATATGGGAGATTGATGTGATAGCAATGAAGCAAATTATGTTGTTTTTTAGGCAGTTTCCAGTCTAATGAAACTCCCTTTTAAATAGTTTCCTTTATGTGCACTTACAGGTGTCATAGATGAGTCATTTGTCAGTCTTGTCCAGAAAACCATGCTTTCTACAAAATAAAGTCAGTAAATAATCAACACGGAATTTTTTTTTATGTCGTAAAGTCAGAATAAAATATTTAGACAAAAATTCATATCTTAATTTGTAATAGTTAGCCCACGCTTTAAAATTTGTAAATATTCTCATTAGTAGTTACTATAAATAATGTATTTTTTGAAAACAAACTAATAACTTGTTTATTTTTATACCTTTGGGACAATTAAGTACTGAAAACTATTAAAATCAAATTTTTTATTTTTTTTTTAAAGTATATTTAGATGCAGGAGTGGTGTTGAGAGAGTGAGAAGACAATTCACCTTAAACAGAGAGAGGTAATTATCCCTTGTGGATTAGACATGAAAACACTGAGCTACAAGCAGCTGGTGATGCATAACCATCATTATAATTCCAGACTGTTGTATCATTTCTCCTGGTTTTATTTAGCAGTTTTAAAGGCAGGATAAGATATTTTTATGGCAAGAAATTTAGTGAACATGTGGAAATTAAAAAAAAAAATAGAAGAAAGTGTACTATAATTTTAAACTGCATGACGGTTATGCACCACCAGCTGTTTATAGTTCAGTGATTGAGAATATAATTGACAAGGAATAATTGCTACCTCCCTAAACAGGGTGAGGAGTACTTTTGCTATGATAAGGTTGGAGAATGGCCATAAGAGGAAGGACCCCAATGTTTGGCAGAAATAATTTTGACTTTTTCTTCTGTTTAATAGCTTTAACACTTGAGAATAAATTCTGTTCTGGTTTGTATCTGTATATCTCTGCTGGTATCAGTGGGTTTGCCTCTGTGTAATAGAATTTGAAAAAAAATCAGTGACTTTGCATACACAATTGAAGCAGTCAAAATGTATTTGCATGATGGTCCAGTATAGCAATCAAATACCTTATGCTGTTGTTATGGATTGAGAGCTTTAGAGAAGCCCTGCCTCAGGCTCAGATTTTGGCAGCACCTCTGCTTAGGTGAACTGCACCTAAATCGCTCTGGCTCGCAAGTTCTCAAGAATGGCAGATCAGGCCTTGTATAAAATGAGTTATTTATTGAATAGACAGGAGATTAACAGACAAAAGGCCATAAACACAGCTACTTACTTACCACATAGAATAAAACAAAAGAACTACTAGCAGATGACATTAAACAGTGCACAACATAAAGGTACCTATTTATGGCTAGCACAGAAATAGTATGGATTAGGAGTTCAATGTAACTTGCCACTGAATTGATGATGGTGCACACAGAGTCCTTTCACTCAACCTCTGGAAGAGTAACCATGAAAGTCACCATGAAAGACTCCACACATTCCAGGAAATGTGCAGAAGATTTCTGCTTTGTGAAAGTATGGTGTAGCTTTTATATTTTGTAAAGTGAAGTGTCTGTCAGTCAGAAATTTCATCTTATCTTCCCATATCTGCTTCCACAGCAAGATCGTTACTCTGAGCTGAAAGCATCAATCCCATGGTGCCAAAATAACTCACTACAAGGCAAACTGTCCTTCACTAAGGCTTATGTGGGGTTTATATTAAAGCAAGATGCCCTGTTACTGTAGTTACTGTAGTTATCTAAACAATAGATATGCTTTCCTGTGGCAGGGGCAGAAGTCCTGCTACATCTGTAACTCGGTTTAAACCAGAGAGGTTCTGCATAAGTCAATACAAAGACAGAAGGATCTATGACATTATGTGACAAACTATTTTCCCTTTTTTTAACTGAAAGGTTTCTGGTTGATACTTGGCAACAAATTTTTCAAGAAAGTCAGAAACTGTCATGAAAGGAAGATACCACTGAATCATCTGACAGCACAATTTGAATAGCCATTGAACTAAGGTCCTAAGAACATTTAAATATTTGGCTAGATGTGTCATTTGGGCATGACATGAAAACCAAAGTGAAAACATTCCCTTGACAGTAAGGAAAAATACCTTAAAAGTAATTTGGGGTACTTGTAGAAAAATAGCCTATGGCATAAGGACCATAACCCAGTACTGTAAAAGCTACATAACAACATTTCATACTGTTCTTGTGTTTATCTGCCTTCCCTTTGAAAAATCATACAGTGAGTGAAAGATAGAAAAATATTAAATTCTTACAAGTTTCATAGAAGTATGTGGTCAGGTGAGGAGAAAAAACCCTAGAGAGATGTTTTTATAGTTTCCAGAGATTCCACTTGTTAGGCATCAATGCCTGATAGAGGGCCTAATTTCAATTTGATTTATTTTCAAATTATTATTCTATTGCAGAGTAATAATCCCTCTGTTTCCTGGTGTGTGTAGGTGAGCGCATGATGTATTATACGCTACTGATCTTTCACTGACAATTTCATCAGTGATTTCACTGATAATATCAGTCAGCCCTTAGCCCTTTTTCTGTACACCTTTTCCTCCACAGCTAGATCGCTGAAGTTGCCCTACTATAGGCATGTTTTCTTGTCCCACAGGCTTTTTCTCACAATTTTGTTTGCTACATTCAAAACTGTACCATTTAGAGCAACATTTGGTCTTTAATATTCCGTGTGTAGCCTCTTACTCCTCCACACAGTACTGGAACTTCAGACCATTTTGTTGTCACTCAACTACACATCTTTTTCAACACTACTGCATTCCAGTTGTTTCCCATTGAGCAAGTACCCTGCGGTTTTTTTCCTCTCTCCTTGCTTTATAACAATTCTCAAACAATTAAATTTTTGTCAAGTTAAAAACATGTTCTTCCATTTAAAATTAGAATGCAAAATAGCTAAATAATCTGAAACTCTGGAAAACAGCTAGAATGAGCAACTCATGTAAAAGTGTTTTTCACAGTAAAGGTAAAAGTCTATCTCTGCCTTTGCTAGGAAAGGTGCTTCCTTGGAGATTGAAAAGAGAAATGAGATAAAATTTCTTCAGGACACCACAGGGATTTCAGCTCCAAGTGTAGCACACATAGCTCTGAGCTTTCATTAATACATACAGTACCATATATGCACTGTATGCAACAACCTTAAACTATATGTATAACAATATGCATAAAAAATTAAATCCCTATTAGAATAAAACCTGTCACAAAACCCTCTGTCTGAGGAAAATATGAAAGAGCAACACATGCAAGATGATAGTCATGCTGTTTTACTCACTAATAATAACCATTTAGAGAACAGTATAAAAACATATAAAAACTCTTCATAGTAATCATAATATTCCTTGCAATGATCATAATTAACTCACTTTTTCAAAGCTTCAGGCCACAAGAAAAATTCAAAATTAGAGATCATTGACCTAATGGTCATTTGCTTGAATTCTCTTATGAAGCAGCAATTGCTTATCTCATCAGTTTCATCACTAAAGGATTATTAAAAGCACCGTGATAAAAAGTAATAAAGTAAAACCATTGACTCTCTTAGTTATTTAAACAGTTATATAATCAGTGATAAACATATTATGATAAAATATAATGATATTATATAGTATATCAAAATAAAAATTTTCAGCTAGATCCCTAGCTGAATCCAAGAGCTCCTTCATATAGCTGAGGAGACATGATGAATACAGCTCTGGGGTAAAACTAAAAGCTCCATTCCACAGAATACTTGGCTTTTGAGCTGTAAAGAATAGTGCAGACTGAGCTGTTGTGGTCAACACAAACTTATATATTAAAAAGCAGAAGAAGGTCTGCATAAAGCATGATATTTAATCAAGAAACAGAGGCAAATATGGTTCAAGTCGATCTTCAAGGTGTAGCAATGCAAATACAATTCTCTTGCACGGCAGGAAAGTGTTCTACTGACTTAATTGTTAGCTACAAGGTCCTTCCAACACGACCTAAAATCTTAAGCTCTTCTCCGTAAGGAATTTCAGAATTTTCTATGCTGTGTGTCGCAGAACCATCAGACCTTTTGTTCTCATCCAGGAAACCTGAGCTCAGAGACAGGTGGGAACTTAAATTCCTTTTCTGTGTGCTTAGTATTTTCATCCACCTTCTTACTAGACAAGACCTTGGACAGATACCACAGACTGAGGTAGCTTTTTGGTCATCTTTCATAGGTGTTTTTCCAAATCATGGCTAAAATCTGTTATTGCTGAGTTCTAAAAAATGCAATTGTAATATTTTACAGTTAACTTCTTAATTAATTATATATTTTTGGTAAGCTGTGGCTGCAAATAGGATACTGTGCAATCACACACATACAAAATTTCTAAAGTGCTCTTTGTAAAAGAAACCAATTGCATTGAAAAAAAATTACTCTTATTGTAAGAGATTTCTATTATTAGAGAAAACATGATTTGATCTATATTTGCATTTTTGGGTTACTCAGTAGCATTTGTGATCTAAAATGTTGAATTTTTTTCCTTCCTGAATACATTTATAGAGAACAAGTAACTCTTCTGGCTTCCTTTTTCTTTCTAGCTGACAAGACTGCAAGGTCATACATTGATACATCGTGTTAGCTGTCACATCCTTACTTTGTTACCTTAAAGAAGAAGCTGGTGGATGGTGATTCTATCCCAGTTGCAAGATGTTGACGCTTCTTTAAGACATTTTCTACATTATTCTTTTGGGAAATCATTCCTTTTATGTTTGGACAGTCTATGGTTCACTGCAAAATGTAGCATGAAATCAAACAACCTATCAAAATGAAGACAACCTACTGAGATTTATTAATTATACTTTTCCCACAAGACATCTTTTTGAGGTTTTGTCATCTCTTCCCATTTGCATTACAAAAAACATCACGGACCCACCATTATAAGTAAAACCCTTAAAAGGTAATCAGATGGGTATTTCAGAAGTCACCATTTTAGTTTCTATTCAGAAAACATAATAGAAGTGCAGTGGGGAGGAGCACTGAACCTGCAGCAAATAAAAATGGGAAGAAAACCCAGAAAACATTATAATTTTGTTGTCTCCTAAGTCAGAATAAATTTCACAAAAAGATGTACTTTGATTTATGTTTCTTTGAACTCAAAACCAGAACTCTCTGACTTGTGCTAGGGTAACACAGAAAAATATCAAATTGGCTAACTTACTTTGCCAGCCATAAGAAAAATATAAGACAGAAAAGGTGCAAAACAAGATGACACTCCTGACTCACTACCTTTCCTACCTTTGCTCAGATTTCCGAGATTTCTGTTTACCCATTTCTCCAACATTTTGAGATAACACTGGTCTAGCTGGGAGCAAACCCATCTGGTGTATCAACAGCTCCCAGTTTTGTCTTGCCTGCAAACTTGCTGGGGGTGCATTCCTTACACTCCGTTCTTAATGTCATTAATGTAAATGTACAGAAAGAAGTGGGCTCCAGATGGACTCCTGGGCTACACCACTGGTGGCTGCCCTCCAGATGGATGTCATGTCTCTGCTGGTCTCCACCCTCTGAATCAGGCAGCTCAGCCAGTTTTCAATCCACCTCAAGTCCTCCCTCACAGTTTTATCACTGTGATGACATGATACACTTTGACACAGCCTCTTCTCTTACCAATGCTAGTTTGTCTCTCTTCCTGGTGCTGAGCTAAAGCCTAATCTTGTGACTGCCTGCAGGAGGGAAATGCAGTGTTAAAATCAGCAAAACTTCCCAAATATATTCAGCAGCACGCATCAGTGGTTCTATGCATGCCACAGAGACCAGGAAAGAAGCAGTGAGGCCTAGAGAATATATTGATTTATGGTGAAAATTTGTGGTAGGTATATCAGATATCATCTCCATTACAACCTGAAATGAGGAATCAGGAAAAACAAAAAGGATGACAGAGGCAAGAATATAACCAGATGTCAGTAAAATTTCAGGGAATGATAAATTCCATAATATTCAGCTCACAGAACTGAGTAGAGTAGAATAAGAATCTCTGCATCAGAAAGAGTTTGGAAGGCAGGACAAGAAAGATCAGGAGTCAGACAGGCAAACAGAAGAAAAAAAAGTAAAATTGAGAGCTTGTCTACTGAAAAGTGACTGAATTTTAGGCTGTCTAGAATTCAGTTATCATATTTTAATATGAATGGATTTCTGAATTTTATAACTATTTAAAAATTCTGCTGGTTATTTTTTATGAGAACACAGCAAAAGCTTTTATCCAATCACCATATCTTTTGTTAGTGAGACTAGCCCTTTGTTAAGAAAGAGGGTTGATTGAATCCCTAGGTAGATGTAGGAGCCTGGGCAGTAAGGAATTAATTAATTGTTACACCTCACACATTGTTGACCATTCAAGTGGGCAAGTTAGATCAGGATCTGTTGGGAAAGGAGGCTGCAGGAAGGTACAGCAGCACCTTTCTGAAACCAGTTTTCCAGTTCAGTTCCACGGTGACCACACAAGACAGCGCAAGTGCAGAATTGGGGTTAAGGAGTGGTCAGGACCAACAGAGACCAATTAAGACCATCAAAAGATCCTCAAAGCATCCCAACCCATTTCCAGAAAGGTCCAGAAGACTGGACTGCACATGCTCACTTATTTACACGGAGAGTGAGAATCCTAATCCCAGACAGGGGAAAACTTACCTGTAGTAAAGTACCCCCACAAAGCCTGAGTGGCACCACCACGACCTTGGACACTTATTGGCAGGACCCAGAACTGGTGATCCCCTTTCCTCTCCCTTTCATCTTCTCTTTCTTCCCGCTTTCTTTTTATTCTTTTATTTTTATTATTATAGGAGCAAAATATATACCATGCCTAGTGCGCAGTCTGCTAAAAAAATTCTGAGGTTTTCTTTTGGACTTTTTTGGCTTTTGTCACTCTTTTTCAACCAGGAGCATCTGCAAATCTTGAGTGCTCTGTTCTGTGTAAAAGTAAGCAAGTAAATATTTAACACAATAACAGTAACGAAGAGGCCCCACCTACTGAAAGGGGTGCTGACCCCTCCATCAGCAGTGTACTGTCCTATAATATATATATTTCGTATGACCACTTTAAATAGTTGCTAAATCTCTCTGGGTTTTATAATGTCAGTACACTTACACCTTTTCATAAATAACCTCTAAATTTGCAAAGCAGATCAGTTACCATCTAAGTGTGTTTATTTTGTTTGTTCAAAGTGCCAAATTATTTGCAGTGTTTGCAGGAGAAGTTTCTGGAGAAGCTAATGATACTGAATTCAGATGTAAAACTAAAGATGTGAAAACTTGCATCTGTCACCAGTCAAACTTTCAGCACATGAATCTCCCTTTGGATGATGCACATGCTGTTACAGCAGGCTCTATGACATGTCAAGGCATGCCAAAAATCACTGTGTCACTTCAAATACTCCTGCTCTCAATAGTCTGAATCAAGCAACTTTTGTCCTTGATCTCTTAGAATTTTCCTTGCATGATTCACTAGTGATGGTTGCATCACTTTTCCCCTACTGTCAGTTTTATTTGCTTAAAATAATCAATATTTTCACATCCTTTGAGAGTCTTTCATGTTTTGTTGGTGGATATACAATATCTAAAATGTGCTCTAAAATTCCAGAAATCTGTCTGATTACTGCAGTCGAGGATGGCACAGATATGTGAAGTGAATGAAAACTGACAAAATATGTTCTTAGATGAGTACTGTAAAGGAAAGAAGTAAGTGTATCTGACAGGTAGAAAAAAAAGAAAAAAAAAGAGAGACAACTTTTTTGGCTACAGCCTGAGAACCTGAGAACATGATAAAAAGATCAAGAAATAACACTAAGAATGTTAGATTTGAGAATGAAAGTACCTAGTAAAGAATACTTGATCATTTCTCTTGCCCAGACTCAAAACTGTAATAATGAATTTACAAAAATCAATCAATTTTGTAATTTGGCCTGTGTCCATTATTAGCATGGACTGCATATATTTAGAAATATTGTAAAATTTTGTTTCTAAATACATGGAAGAAGGAATTCCTACTAAATATCAAAAATTAGCCATAGAAATAGAATTTAAGAGACCTTATAAGTTTACTTTCCTGAAGAACTTCAAAGAAACAGGAAAAAAGCAAAAACCAAACCAAAAAAAGTAATACTTTATTTTTCCAAGGAAAAATGCTACATAGCAAAACAGAATAATTAGCTGGAGTTGTTCTGTTTGAGATCTGAATATAAATCAGCATCGCTCTACACACACAATGTGATAACTAAAGTTTTATGGCACCAACTGACTTGCTACTTTCTCATAAATTATATCCTGCATTCACTGTGTCCCTGTAAAACTGTCATAAAAGGTGTGTGCCATTCATGTTTTCAAGATTTCTTACAAAACCATTAAGGTTACAATTGAAAAAAAATGCTCATTATGTCTAAGATGCAATATGTTATCAAATGCTTTACATTTAAATAAGTTAATTAAAGCTGCCAATTTTTTTATGGGAGACACATTATTAAGTTTGAAACATTAGAATAATGAGACACATGTAGAAAATAATTTTGCAAACAAGGAAATCATAGGTACTCAAGAGTTAATTTAAAATAAGAGGGTTCATTCTTTCTCTATATACCCATGGCTTTGAAGCTGAAGTCAATGGGCATCAAGGAAGTCTACAAAATTTTTATGAAACTTTGGTACAGAACTTGAATTAAAGCATTTTGATTTTTTAAAATTACAGATACGGCAAAAAATATAAATATGAAAGAGGACTTAGCCATTCACTGTTAGTATGACAAAGCAACTCAAAGATATGATTTTCATTCTTGATGTCTTCTGTATTTTGTGGAAAAAGAAAAAATATCCTAAGCTTTTTCTGTAGTTTTCTGAATTCGGGAGTGATATGAAGTCAGGTTTTCTCATATTATAATCAATTTTAATTTAATATAGTTGTGCTCAGTATCATTATATATACTTTGTATTTTGTTAAGCAATAAGATGAAAACATTCCGTACAGCTTTTATGCAATCTTATGGTAAACATTTCCATGTTCAAGTGGAAAGACAGGAAGTTTTAAAATTTTTTTCTTACAATTTATGCCCATTAATCCATAGCGATTTTATAAACACTGTTCAAGTCTTCTTGGGTTTGTTTTTTTAATACATTGTCCCCTGTGTAACCAATGTGTCCCATAAATCCTCCCTATGCACCAAGAATGACCTTTCTAAAAGTGAAAATCTATTAGACATAGATGCAACAATAGATATACTACTTTTCTTTACTATAAAAACCTAAAATCAAATCTATTCTATGAGTTGAAATGCTAGAAAAGTAAAACAAAGAGTAATACATTTATCACAAAACCCCCAAACCAAAACAAAAAAAACAACCAACCAATCAACCAGGTAATTTCAGTTTCCTTACTTTAAATTGCACGTTAGGAATTTGTCATAACATGTGGAAAATTTAGACTATTTTTAAAAGATTTTTACAATTCCGGTGATGGAATCACAACAATAGAGTCCCAAACAACCATAATTTTTGTCTTGTTAATCTACTTATGATTAGAAATGAATGCAAGGAAGGATAACAGATATGTTGCAAGTTTTTCGTAACAGTGTGGTGTAGTATTCTGTTTTCAAGTTTATTTGATTGTTCTATTTTTTATTAAGGCCTTTCTATGTTAATTAGTTATAAAATGGTTTGTCCCTGTGTCCCCCCTGCCCTTCCCAGAGTGGATCCTTCCCTGAGCCCTTTTGTCCAAGTATTCCCGCTGTTTCACCTGCCTGTCAGACACGTCAATCACCCTTCTCCCCACCACTTCACCTGTCAATCTTCCCTCCGTCTTTGTCTGCCACCTCAGCCCTGCCCTGATTCTTCAGGAAATTTCTGTATCAATCACCAGAGCTTTCACAGGTGATTCATCCATTAGACCCTCTTTCCAACCCTAAGTTCTCCCATTTGGCCTTTGCCAACTCTCATCCCTCCCCTGAAACACCCCTGTTGGTCACCCTAGGTTCCATCCCCCAGGTAATTGCCCCCTTTATAACTCCATCTCGGGCGTGGCTCGAGGTCACTTGCCGCTGTCCCTTTGGAGGGAAAGAAGAATAAAAATCCTCTGAACATTACAGCCGGGACTGACCCTTCCTTTGCTCTTGCCTCTGACTGCACGCAAACAGAAGCGCTGCCCCAGCAGCCAAACCTTGCCCTGGCTGTTTCTCTCTGCCCCGCGCTGCCGAGTCCCTGACCCCAGCGCGCTGGTGCCGCCGCTCCGCAGCCGACCGGGAAACGCCGCGTGGGCGGGCAACAGAAACGCCACAGTGTGGGATTAAAAAAATTAGGATTAGATTAAGAATTCAACCTAACATTTAGTACACCTCACCTCTTTTTAGAAACCATAAATCTAAACAGAAATAACTTCTAATTATAAGTATACACCATTCCAAAATAAATGCTTGTATGAAAAAAAATGCTTAGTGGCATTTGATATCACTTGAAATTATGAAAGTGCCTTGGAAATCTACAAAATTACAATTAGATCTATTAGTCTAGCTTTTAAATAATATTATCTATTACCTATTCCTATATCTTATCTATTATTATATAATCTATTCCTCTTATTATGTATGAATAAACAAATCTGTAAGCATAATTAAATTTTAATAATTTTTATCCTATTGCATGACCCTACATATGGATGTCTTGCCTTACTATTAAATTAATTAACAGGATAATAGTCAAAGTAAAAGCAAGAAAGAAGCACATCTTTATTTCCTCCACAGTTCAGTGAAATTTGAATCAGTGTCTATGGTTTAGGCAAATATGTTTCAAATACTTAAACTTAATAGTTTTTTTTTTTATTTCCTAAGTATTCTTTTTAATTTCATATCTTAACTAAAACCCCAAGTGATACAGCCAACACCTGTTTATTTGGTTTGGTCTGCTTTTCATCACATGCAAGTCAAAAATATGGCTAAAATCGAATCACTCATAATTTGTTAGGGAAAAATGTTGAGAAGGCCCCCAATCTTCACTGAAATATGAAATTGTAAAAGAGGGCATTCAAAACACTGTGAACAAAAAGAAAACAGAGAGCTCCTATCTCTACCTACAGCATTCTAAAATGCTGCTTAACATCAAAAATGAGTACACGGATACATCCAACATTTCGCTTGGTTGCTGACTTTAAAACACTTATTATGCTCAAGTTTTTGGGGACTTCACTATTAATGAGATTGATTGACATGATAGAAAGAGAAACAAAGAAAAAGATTTCTGATTTCTCTTTATACAATGGGGTTTCTGGCCAGACATACAATTTTTTTTCCAAACCTACATTTTTCTTTGTCTCTATGTCTTTTTCTTTCTTCTGTCCTTGTTAAAATAATCGATCTGCAGCAAAGATAGCAGGCTAAAGATTGCAGTGTCTGTCACTAGCCTGAAACCTTGCAGTATCCTCACAGCTCATGCAATTAGGATTTTTTTCCTGAGCATGTTCAGAGAGTCTGACGCATGATATACAATTGCAATTTGTAATAAATGCCTGGAAAACTTGGAATGGTCTTGTGATTTGAACATAAAAAATTACTTTGCCACATTTGTTAGTTTTCTGACCCTCTTTCTAGTTTTTCTGACCCTTTTTCTAGTGCGTCATATCTATATATGCCAGAACAAAATTTAAGTCAGACATATTTTGTCATGGGCCTCATTGTAAGGCCATGCAAAATATGTGCTTAGAAATTTTATGTCATTTTTATTCTCTATATATGGTGGTGTGTATATTATCACAGAATACTATCTTCATTTTCAATATTTGTTCAAGCAATAGAAAAACAGTCTTTGAAGTGAATTGAAATCCATCACAGCTTTTCCTGTGCTGTTAGCTTACACTCTTTAGAAAAATGCTTGCTCAAGCCATCTAGGGAATGCTACAGAAACAAGGATTAAGACTGTGTGTTTTCTTTGCATAGTAAATGCCATTATACCAGTAAATATCTATCATTTCCAAATAGAATTAAAAATAAAATATGTAATTCATTTGTACTGGCAAAAATTCATTCCAAATTAGACTTTTTCCTTCTGGCTTGTAATATTAAACAATCAGTTCTTAATGAAAAAAAGCTCTCTCTGACCACCCTTTGAACTTTGTTTGAGATTGGCATATTTCCACAAAACACTTGCAATCCTTCAACATTTTTAGACAGGAAAATCATCTCCCAAAAAGTCTCTGGCAAACTCTAGAATGCAGTGATTTATTGTCTGTCTAGACTAGACAAGCTTTTTAAAGGAGGGATTAAAACTGCACTCAGACGTGATGAACATTTAAGGAGCTAGCTCTTGTGGAAAAGTTTAATTTTTTTCTGCTTAGTCATCTAAATTCTCTCTGGCAGTCTTAATGTACTAGGATTTTTATTTCCCTTCATGATACCTTGACATATACTTTTTTCCTGAAATATATAAGAATGTACTGCAAATCAGGTCAGGAAATTAAAGGGAAATAATGCTGAGAATAGGAGTTGTTTAGTTCACTGAGGCACCCATTCCCCAAAGACAGTTATTTTAAAATGAGTTTTAATTATTCATTCTAAAGCAGCTATCCAGTTCCTGAGTGTAGCCATAAAATATTCAAAACTTAGTATGAGGAATGACAAATGAAAGTCTTGTACTGTACTTGAAAAGTGCATATCTAACTTCAGAGTTGTTACTGAAAGTACTACTCACTAGTCATTCTAGGTGTAAGGTGTAAGAAATTATACACATCAGTTATACCAGAATTATAAGATGAGCCTTAAGTCCTAACTACTTAAATATGAGGCTGCTAATTCAATTACTTCCTGAAAAAGTAGAGGCACAGAAGGGAGCCATTCTGAGCATATGCAATACTTTTATTACTAGATCAGATCTCTACAACTTTTAAGATTCCTGATCTTATTTTCCCCTATCTCTGGAACTTTCATAAGTTTATTACACTCTGCTAGTGCCATAGCTCTTGTCTGATGGCACACGGACTGCAATCATGCAGGGCTTCTGTCCAAGAATAATTTTGTATTTCTGAGTGTGAAAGGAGTTGAGTTATTAAATCCAAATAAGTACCTTATTTAGAATATAGGACATGACATATGGTTGCAGAGCTACCTTGTTTCTGTCTCATTGAAAACCAGTTATTTTAAATATTTGTGATTTAAGCACAGCAACTAAACACAGTTTTCATCTTAAATTTTGTGAAAATACAAAGCGGAAACAAAACAATACATCAAGACAGTCCTTGCCACCAGTATTGAGAACAATTTGACTAAAAGCTACAGGATATTTTATTTTCTCTGAGAGCAAATATTTTACCTATGCGTTAACATGAAATTTTATATCTTCAATCTAGGTTGATGCTAATAAGAGCAGAAGAACAGAGAAACACTAGTGTTACAAGCCATTGTTTAGCCATTCCTCTTCTTCTTTGCTTCCAGAGAAGCATAGACCACTAGAGTGATCACTATAAACCATATGTTCCAAGACAATTCCAAAGAAACACTTATATAAATAGTATGTTGTTATTTAAAATATTTTATATATGTCCATGCATATATATAGAGAGAAAGTGCTGGTAACAAGATTTACTAAGATCAAATCAGATGCCTCTGCACATGTGGATTAGTGTCTGGAATGAGAACAGAAAATGTCTCTTAATTCCTGCATTGAGATTCAGTGCATTTTGATAAAAAATTAATAGTAGTACCCAGAAAACCGACGGAGTCGCTCCTACTGTGGACAATAGGGGACAGAATATTTCAGGAAAGGGTATTCTTATTAACACATATAATTGAATGGAAAAGAAGCAACAAATATACAATTTTGCATCACAGTATTGACTTTCAAGCATATTTTTACATAATGTAATATAGGCAAAAAGGTATGACCAAAAACATAAATAAAGGATTTTTACTCTGTCTCATAAATCTATTAATCAATTAAATTAATTGAAAAAATAGCCAGAGAAATCTGGGTAACACACTTCCATCTAATACTGATAATGTGAGGGGATTTTTTAGGTAGAAATATATCATCATGTTGATTTCCAGAAATTACTGCATAAGAACTGAAGTTTTAATATATTGCTGTCAAAGTAAATTTTGATAATATAATTAAATATTGTTTCGCTTGATGTGGACAATAATTTTTTCAGAAAATAATCAAAGGAATACAAACATACAGAGTTATTTCTAATATATCGACATTTATTTGAAGTGAGACAAACAGAATTTTAAAATGTTCTGGCACTTCTGGAACCATTTTTTTGGTGCAGCATTATAATTTTTAAATCACATGAATCCATAATAGTTTTGGAATTACTCTACGTAACTATAAATTTTCACTACTTGGAAGTAACCTATCTTGCCCAGAGAGAGAAAAGCTTGTCTTTGTGAACAGTTCATCAGCCTTATACTGATACTGACAAGGGTTTGCCTATTCCCTTCAAAACATCTGCTTGTTGTTTTTCATTTTTCTCTTGAGTTCAGGACAAATATACAATTCTGATGCAATACTCCTTTTTTCTTTTTCTTCACCAACATCTCTGATAAAGAATTTTGGATACCTATATACTATCATTCTAGATTATTCTACAAAAATTATATCAGTCGTAAGAAATCATTTCAGTGTGCTTATGCACTAAGCTTTTATCTTTGCTTTTTCCTCCTCTATTTCAGTGTTTGACTTTTTTGTTTTGCTTTGCTATATAGGAATATAAAATATTCAGTAGATTGGGCCATTGTTTTCTTCTTCATTTTTAATTCTAATCCTATTTCTGTGGCGCAGGACTTTGACCACAGTAGTTTATTTTATTCACTTATGAAGTGCTTCCTTCAAACCTAAGCTAAACGTTGAGAGGTGATGTACTAAGAACTCTCAGTGAATCAGACTAATCATTGCAGCATGAGTATTCTTGATAGACTTTTGCTGATTCTTGTAAAAAATTGCAGTTTTTCTGGTTGCTTAGGGAGACAGTCAAATGAACTACAGCTTCGCTTCATTACATTGTGTCATCTATATCTTCAGACCAGTTATTTTGCTTGTGGGATTATCAATTTCATGTTTCTTACAGCAATTTTTAGGTCTTCTGAAAGTAGATGATTGGGTTTTTTTCCTAGCTTTGTATCAGAGAAAAGTTGCTAACTACATTTTTGAATTAGAGAATCATCATAAGCAATTTGGTCAAAATAGTCAGAAAATAAACTTCATGTCACGGTTTAGGAATGGTATTCTTCAATTTAGTACTCCCACTGAGCCTCTCCAAACCGTGTGCTGCTCACCCCCTTCCCCTCCTCTTCCTTCCCTGTGGTGGGATGGAGAGGACAATTGGAGGCACAAGAGGCAAACATCAGGGGGTTGAGATGGAAAAATTTACTGGAAACAGCAAGAAAAGAGAATGAACAGTGATTCACATGCAAAATGCACACCACAGAGCAGCCCTGCTACCCTGACTGGAAGAGACTACTTTCCCTCTGTCCCTGACAAGGATGAGAGGTGTTACAGACTAACATCCAAATCTTAGACATACCAGACATTTTCTGGTTACTGCAAAAATTAACCCTGTCCTGGCTGGAACCAGGACACGTGGAAATAAAAATTTTTCTTAGTTATAGGAATGAACCAGATTAATTTGGTTAAAAGTCTTCATAGCTTTACTTATATCCAGGACCTTCTCATCTTTCAAATCTTCAGCCCTGAAATAAGTACATTGCAAACATTCTGCAACCTTTTAAATCAAACAAGTCCTTTTCTTCTCACACAGTATTTTTTGGGTATGAAGGGTAGATTTCCTCATGTACCTGTATGAATATGCCTAAGTCTGTTCTGGGCTGCTCAAAGCCATGTCAGTTAATCCATGTGTCAGCCATTCATTCTGTAAGAGATTACATCTCATCTTGAGATGCCTCTCACTCCAAAAAAGAAAGAAAAAAAATTGTACAGAAAATTTGCATAATCGTCATAGACTAAAAATAGCTAAATTTGGTAAGATGGATCCAATATTTGAGTAAAGCTAACTATTACATTCAAATTCAATGGAAAAACTGTCATCAATGCAGCTTCAACTATTTGCAGCCATTCAGCCTCTGTCTAAATCCATTTCTCATGTAAGGTCTATATTTTGGTTATCAGATGAAACATATATCCATTCAAACCCTCTGGGTTTTAAGAGACTCTAGACTGTCTGTAACTCTGGACCCTTACAGAATACTGATACTTGAAAATCACAGTCTGAAATTCTTCATTCACTGTTAATCTTCTTTAGGATTAAGCTCTTCCCTCTGCAGAACCTTTGGCCCAAGATCAATTCAGTAAGACATTTCTGTACTTTTTACACAATTGTACAAAAATCTGGCTGGAAGGGACCTCTGGAGGCTGGAAGGGACCCCTGGAGGTCAGCTAGTCAAAACTCTGCTCCAAACAAGCCATTTAAATCAATCAGCTCATAAATAAGCATCCACAGCCTCCATTTTTTGTTGCTCTGACTCACACTGTAATATTTTCAAGAGAAATCAAAGCTAAACAAAGCCTTTGGAATTTATGCAGTTTACATTTATTACAAAGCAGTTAGGTTGCTACACATAATAATCAATGCCTTCTGCCTATGAGGAAGTCCAAGCAAGTTTCCCTTCTTCTAAGACAAACTCTTCTGACCTTCTTCTGCAGCTAAACTGTGTGTTTCTTGTGGCCTTTGTTGAAAAGGGCTGCCATGGAAGGCAGTCTGTCACCCTGCCCTACACACCTGCTACCCATTCTTGTATGAAGTTGTTAAATGTCCTGCTATGCCCAGTCCTGGGGGTGGTCAGCAGCTGCTTGCCGCAGAGGAGTTAAGAGTCAATGCTTTCCATGACACGCTAACCACATTTTCTCAACAGAAGAGGAATATTCAGTTTTGATGACCCCTGGAGGACTCTATTCATTTTACCAAACATCACCTATTCTTAGTACAAAGTGCAGATCCTGATCTGTACTGAAGGTTCTACCATAAAGGATACGTCATAAAACGAAAAGGAATCTACAGGCCCACACATATCCCAGATCATCATGATTTTATTTTCCCTTTGGTAACCCAACCGAAATATTGGAAAGTTTTAGACAATTACATAAATCAGATCTTTTGAACACAACCTATGGATTAACAACAGTATTTCAAAACAGGGGTAACTGGTGTCTCGGAAATGTGATTTTAAAATTTTGCTTTAATGATCCATTTTGCTCAGTAATTTGTGACATAGCACCTTTCAGAACACAGAAGTGCACTTCTCTGACACCTTTTTTTCAGAAAGTTTCTGGATTAAATTATTTTTATAAATGCAACATTTTCATATCTTAGAGATTAGAAAAATTTTTAAGGTAGAAATCTTCAGCAGCAACACACCATGAAAAGAAAGTCCTAAGAGAACAAAATAGAAAAATAGAAATCTGCATAGTTACCAATTATTGTGGAAGTGCAATAGTTTCTAACAGATCAGAATCTGGTGTTTTTTGTCTAAAAGCAGGAGTCTAAGAAAGGGAGATGCATTTCAGAAAGAGAGAATGAGAGAACAATTTTTAAATGCCTGATATGCTGAGTTAAAAATATCATGGTTTACATTTATTACATACAAAATACTTGAAGAATCTCAGAGGTATATAAAAATATGGAAAGTTATATTTTCTACTTAATTACCAAGTCAATCTTTGTGTAGATACCCATGGCACTATTTTAAAAGTAATAATTTGATATGGACTTCAAACTGCTGACCTGCATCTGCTCAAGACCAAGACTTTATAAGTAAATTTGCCTAGAAAAAAAAGCATGAATTAGGAATGGGATATCTTTCTAAAGTTATCCATGCTCAAGAATCTACTACTACAGAAGTGAGACAGAGACCAGTGTTCTGATTCAAACTACTTTATAAGAGCTATTAAATTTACTGCTGAGAATATAGCAAACCTGATCACCTTTAAGTGGGAAAGTTTTCCCACTAGGGTGTTCGTCTTTCCATTAATCACCCTTTATGTGAATATAGGTAAGTCACTTGTGGATATGCAGGGACTAAGTTTTTGATCAAGTGTGTTATTGATTTCACCATCGCATTTTAACTCTACACAACTCAAAACTACTGATATTACTTCAGCTTTTCTTTTGTCATTGAGTTATCTCACTAGAATTCAGACAATCAGATATTTTATGTAAGAAAATGATTATAAATATCAGCCTTCTTTTATTTTTTTTTTGTTTTGTTTTGTTTTTGTTCTTTTGTTTTTTTGTTTTTTAAGTCTGTTTCCAGGAAGTATGTTTGTTTAAGAAAAGGATTATGGTAGGGAAATCTATAAGTGAAAAGAATATCTACGTAAGTTTAAATTCTCCTGCCATGGAATTACAATGTACGTATTTCAGTGTAAATATTGAGATTCCCTTGAAAACATGCTGATGTACTTCTATATTTAAAGAAGTTACTCTAAATCTTTCTCGAAATTTGTATTTTACACTAAGTTTATTTGTTGGGATGTCAAAATTTCTTTACTGTTCCCTTCTGGTCTCTTGTGATATTTTGGGGGCTTTTTCCCTCAGATTACAGTTCAATTTTACATCAGGAGGTTTTTCACAAAAGCAAAGTTCTGTGTCATCTTTTGAGACTTCACATTTGACTTCATTGTCAATACAGTGAATTGTCCAGACTGTCATACTATGGCAATGACAAGAGGAATAAAATCTCTTCCTTTTTGACTCTCTGAGATGAAACTTCTATTTCCTAAGCTCTCTTTGTGCTCAATACATTCGTGCTTTATCACTCTTATCTGTTTCTTTTTCATAGAGAAACCATTGTCTTTGATAGACATTTGCTTCTTCTGAAAAACCATTCTCATGGAGGTATGATTAAAATAAAATAAAAAAAGCTTCTTTTGTTCCTGTCAGTTTTGGGGGAGTGCCTAATAATCTTCATCCCAATTCTATGACTTGCAAAGTTGCACAAAAGAAGTAGTGAAAACAAGTTTTACCTGTGATAGAGATGTTCTGCTTGCTAACTAACTTACTTGCTCTACTCCTTGCTGCTATTGCTGATGCTGAAGAGTATCAGTAGTATTGTCTGTTTATTAAAAAATTATAAATCTAAGCTCTACTTGTAAATACATGACCCTATTTCTAAATCTAAATTAACTCTCCTTTTTTCATCATTAAGGTGCAGATTTTATTTCATATTGAAATATAGATTTATCTAGATCTGAACTAATGCTTGTCTGGGGTGCAAGTGTTCATCCTAGTTCCTAGATAAAAAAATCCTTGGAAAAATCACAGAATGCTTGGTTATTTTGCTTCAGGCAGTAACAGCGACAATCTTTAAGCTCAGTTAAAGCTTTGCAGAGTGGAAAGAGAATTTCCAGGCAATCTCATTTCCTTGCCCATGCCATAGGCAATAAGAAGTGTAAATGGGACACTCAGCAAATCATCTAGTGAGCATTTAAACGAATTAAAATGTGATGAAGACTGTTTAGAAGATCTCAATTTATAATTTATATAGCAGTAAAAGTGAAAAATATTAAAGTTGTGTTTCTAAGACTAGATTCACAGGTTCACAGTGGTAAGTTTCCTCTTTGTCTAACAAGTACATTTTTTTAATGTTATCTGGGCAGAAATTGAGAAGAAATGCTGTGTTAGAGCTGTGTCATCACATATTGAAAGTCTGCTTGGAAAATGTGGATATTTGGAAATCTTGAAATACTTCCTTCAATAAGGAGAAAAATGGCAGAGCTCCCATTTTTTAGAACAGCTGCTTTCTTACATCCCCAAAACCCCTTAAATTGGATGAATTACTGGTTTTTAATATGAGGACTCTAGGAGAGAGTATTGGATAGAACACAATCTACATGGAAACACATTCAAAGAATGAAAGCTTTTAGACATTTGCTTGTCCTTTATGCTTTCATTCTTCAATTTCCAACCCTTATGAACCTTTATTTCTCTTTTTAAGAGAAACCATAATGCTTTTTTTGGCGAAAAAAAGAAGAAGAAGTAGAAAAAAGAGAGAATAAAAAAGAGAGAAGAAAGAAGAGAGAAATGATTAATAATGCAGTCACTTAGGTCAGTCTTGAAAGCAACTCCCAATCTGGAAACACTGGGAAATATGCCTGTGAACACTCACAGAAGTCATAACTTCTCAGTGTTCTACTTCAAGGAATTTAAAACTGTGTAGTAGTGTAGGACATAAATGTCTACCAACGACACCCTAGAAGTATTTATTTTGCAGAAGAAAGGAAATGTACTTTGGAGAAGGAATAGGGCAAGGCAAGGCAAGGCAAGGCAGTGTTGCTGAGAGTCAGAACTGAGATGGCCAGAAAAAGCTTCAAAATATTTTCTCCATCTTTGGAGAGATGGTTTCGTTATTTTTTCCTGTTGTCATATGTTCACCTGTCCCTATTTGATCAAAGAAAGATGGATCATGTTTAAAATCAAAATTGAGTTTTCCCCCATAAGGTCAACCATCTGAAGCCAATAAGCCTGCTGATATCCTTTCATTTCTGCCACTTTCCTGACTTCTTATTTCCTTGTTTACCTTTAAACTGTCTTACTTTAATGAAATTACCTCCCTCCAAAGCAATTTGCTCTCATTCACAATGTTAAATCATATTAATCCTTTTGCATACAGCTTCATATCATGCTATTCCAGAAGCCACATTTCTCAGATAATTCAAGGCCTCTAATTCACCTATTTTCTGCATGTTGTGGCATCAAACACAAATGGCAGTGAATGTGTTCTGAGTATGGTTGCTTCTTAGCTGTCATGGCATCCATTTCTGTAGAGAAACAAACTAGACAAGCACGCAATTTTAAATACTTTGAGATTATTATAAAATACATGATGTATTTAAAGAATTGAAGAAATGTTGATTTTCTGCTAGTTGAAAACACCTGTCTGATGAATTTAAATAACTTTAATAGTACTTTTTACTGTAAGTCAACATTTATTTTTAAAAAATCTCTTTGTAATGTTTGGGCTAACATCAATTTTTTGTGCTCCAGTAATTTTTGCTATTACCTAAAACATTACTTTTGTCTTTTGTTTCCTATAACTGTATTGCTCTTTCATTTTTTTCTTGCAAAGTAATTCTTTGCAATTTATGAACTGAATCTTTGCAACACCTATGAAGTTGTTTTATTGCAAAAGATTACAAAAAAAACCTTCAAAGAACTAAAACCAAACCAATGCATTACTTAGAAAACTATACTCAAGACCCCAAATTTTGGAAGTACACTTGGTCTTTTGTATCTGATTGATTCTACTTATTACAAAAAACAGTGAATACATTGATTTTCATCACCCCCACTGTGCTAGTATTACCATAGACACTAAACTGAAGCTTCTCAGAGAGGTTTTATCCTCCAGTGAAGGAATTACTTGATTTTCTTTATTTTGCAATAAACTATTTCTTGTATCTAGGATGAGGTGGGCACGAGGACATTCTGCTACTTCATCTCACTCTGTAGCTCCTTCTTGCTTCCCCTTCTGCATTTTGAACTCTAGGACCATGTATGAGGCATTTAGAATTAGGAAGGTTGCTAGCCTATGAAACTAACTTTCTTTCTTTCCTTTTATCTTTTTTTTTCTTCATTTCTTTCTCATATGCCCTGTTCTTCTATGACTGCCAATTTAAACAAGCAGTTTTTCCTCAGGATGATTCCTTGTGCCTTGTAAAGCAC
This sequence comes from Irena cyanogastra, assembly GCA_013397155.1. NCBI lineage: Eukaryota > Metazoa > Chordata > Aves > Passeriformes > Irenidae > Irena > Irena cyanogastra. The sequence continues at coordinate 44,949 of VWZV01006117.1, forward strand.
AATTAAGTGCCTTAAGATTAAGTCATTTAGGTTGATAGTATAACAGTTGGAAGAAACAAGCAGTGGGCTAACAGATTAGTTTGCTCTCTGACCTGATGGAAGAGATAACTGAGCTTTGGCCATCTAATTTACAGAAGAACTTAGATCTGGTTATTGAGAACAGAAGGCATTGATTAGAAATTCCTGCTGATAGCAGTAGCTGCTAGTTATCTAAACACATAAAGAGCATTATCAGTATTGTATGATTATCAGATGCTATGTTCAGTTCTAAGCTACTTCAGCATTAAAAAAAAAATCTGTACTTTTGAATTTGAAGTTCTCTATCTCAATTATTGTCTCATAAACCATAGAAGTCTAGGTTGAAAAGGAGTTCTAGGCATCCACTGGTCCTACCTCAAACCCTGCTCAGAGCAAGGCACAACTTTGAAATTATACCAAATTTCAAAGTCAGATACTATTGTTCAGGGTCATATAAAGCCAACTGTTAATATCTATTCTACTTATTACAAAAAACAATGAACACATTGATTTTGGATGGAAAAAGACTACATGGATAAAGATTACATAAACTCACTGTTAGATAAACATGGATAAAGATTACATAAACTCACTGAGCAACTCATTCAAATATTTGAACACCCTTATGCTAGAATTATTATTTTTAATATCTGATTTGAATTTGCCTTGTTCCAGCTCATAGTCATTGCTTCATAAGCATTCATTGTGAACTTCTAAGAAAAATTTGGATCTATCTTCTCTATATCACACCATAAGGCAGTCAAAGGGTACTTTGTCAGAATTCTAAAGTCTCTTGTGATGTGCTCAGGGTCTTCTTTGGTGTCAAAAAATTGTTGGTGTCACATAAAAAATAATGATTATCAGTTTAAAAAATAGATATATCTCGGCAATGCCTCTGCAAGCATTTTACACCTGAATTCCTGGCACACAATAAACCTCTTAAGACAGATGATATGGTTGACAGATGGATGTCTCGGTCTACTGTCTTCCATTGTTTTCTGCGCATGATGACAGGTGGATCAGGCTGAAGCAACTCTGATTTTCCCTGAGGAAATTTGTTGCTTTTCAGCTCTTCTCAGCAGCCTAGACCTACTCTGTTAATGTGGACCTGGAAGTGAGGAAGGAACATTCCTCCTCATGTCAATTTTAGGGTCACTCATCCCATCAAAGAACTGTTTGAGTGCAGCTTCTAACAATTCCTTCCTGCATGCATTATGGTTTTCACCATTTTTTCCTCTCCAAGGCCCACTCCAAAGAATCTTTTCATTTTCTGTTTTCTCTTTCTTATGTTACACTGTCTGCTTGCTTGCCATCATTGTTCCATCAAGCAATGGCTCAGGGCCTGGGCAGAGGCATATCCCTTTTGGAGCTACTTCTGAGATCCAGCTGGCACTTGGAGTGAGCACTGTGAAACATCATCACTTTCCCATGGTAATAAGACGGATCAGATCCACCCCAGAGACCCTTTCAGCTCTTAGACAGAGCTCACATCTCCTCTTAAGCTTACTGCCAAATCACTCTACCATCCTCATGGATGCTGCTGCTCAACAGGAAGTGTTCTGGCACTCTTCTAGGGAGCCCATCTTCCTCCAGTTCAGAAACAGTTGAAATGACTCAAAGTTATACTCACTTCTTCACGATGAAACAGCAGAGGCATGTCTTCCTTTCCTGTCTTCAACAAATACAAGTTATTATTTCCCAGTTGCTGTTATAGAAACATGCTAGTCAGCTCAATCTTTTGAATTTTCAACCCCTTAAAATAATAATCTCATCTTTGCTCTGATGCCAGCAGACTTCATGACTCTGTAAAACAAAAGCATATAGGCCAACTAGACAACATTGCTGGATTCCCATCTCAACTATTTAAATTCCTCCAGAATTATCTGCACATTAGGTATTCACAGTTCTCACTTAATTCTTATATTTTTCCATTAAAAATAATAATTTTTAAAAAGATTCTTGGCCCATTTCTTGCAGCCTGTGTCGTACAATCCCCTCTGTATTTATCTTTTATATTTCCCTGGCACGTCAGCCAATAATTTTCTCCCTTATACCCCTCAGAACATCATGAGTGTAGCAGTAGTTCTCATAAGAATTGCATTTCCCACATGTATCTCTAGAGCATTATCTTTTTATCTATATTAATACTGTATTTTAAAATAACTTAGTTATAGTGTCTTAATTGGGGTGAGAGTAAAGAAGTAACTGCAATTGAGCAGTTCTTACCTCTTTGAACTTTCCCCTGCTTAGAAACACTCTTGCTTGGCAGCTCTCACGAGGTGGACAATCATACAGAAAGCAACTGCTAGTGGTTCCTTTGCAAGGCTGTATTGGCTCACTCAGAGCACACAGTGACAAAGATGCCTCACCAGGTATGAAGTCCTCTGGACTATGTGACCAGCAGATTCATGAAACACATTTCATTCTTTTATCTAAAATCATTAATTTTAGTAGTCACTAGTTTAGAATGTGGAAACATTGGCAGAAATCCTCACACATCTCTGCACCGGGGTACTTAAATTAAGAATTCCTAAAGGATATTCTAAATTTCAACTAAGAGAAATAAGCAGAAGTGGGTTCATTATCAAATACACACATATACATATATATGTGTATATATGTATAAATATACACACAGACATAAAGCCAGACACAAAGTGTGCACTCAGTAAGGTATACATCATGTTGATAAACTTAAGCATGTTTTGAAAGTGCTTGTGAAACTTACATTTCAATTCACTCTGCCATAAAATCATTTAGATACAGAAAGTCAGACTACTGTATGTTGTCATGTTGTTTTACATCTCCTGTTCAAAAATGTGTTTTAATTATGTTTATCATATTTAAAAAAAACCCAAAACATTATTCTGTATACATTGTCAGAAGGTATATCAGAAATGCTACAGCATATGATAGACAGTACTTTCTTTGCATTTTAACAGTAATTGTGCTCTTGTCTGAAGCCTTTTTTAAAATTATGTCAGAATACAAGACCGATGTATGTGATGCAATTGACAAATGCTATTTGCATCTCAGAAATCAGTAATAAATGTGTTTCAATAGTTTGTTTTGATGAACATGGAAGCAGTCCATTGTCCAAAATAGTACATTGTCATGACTAAGTGCCAAAACAAATCCTATCCTCAGCACAAGGTTACATTTTAAAAATCAGCAGAGATAATGGAGGAAACTCTTGTTACTAATGGATAATGTATGAGTTTTCATGGACCATTCCTAAATTTTCCATGATTTCCAAAACATCTGAAGAATCCCTTGCAATGTAAAATAATTACAACAATCACAATCACAATAGAAAGCAGAAAGGTGTAATTATAAACTGCTTTTTCAAGTTTCTGAGTTCTTACCACCAAGCACACAAATTAGTGCAAATCAGTTCTGCTCAAGACTTCACAGAGTATTTTGATCTACTTTTTTTCCCATATATTTTGTTTGTCCAATTCTGATAGACATGAGTGATGTTTGGCATTCTTGCCTAAATACAGTAGGGATCAGTTTCTAATCATTTTATGATCTAGAGAATTTTGTATATTCAGTACCTGGAAAAGTGCTACCTGTCTGAATTTCTTTTTCTACTCAAGTTTGATCAAAGGATAAAGAAAGGTCTCATTCATCTCGAGTTAGGCCCAATAATTTAAACTCACAGATTTAACCATCTAATTTTTATTCTGGGAGGAGGGATAAACATCTCTGAATACTTCACTGTATAGGATTTTTTAATTGAATTGTCAATGTGTTATGTATTGTTCACATATTTTTTACTTTCATGGTATGTTGCATTAATACCTGATATTTGTTGTTCTGGCCATAGTTCCTACAAGATGGTGGTCCTCCTTCCCAATATTAAGCAGGATGGTTCAGCACCCTGGGAGTTCTCAGAATACCAATTATCTTGAACTTCTAAACACTTCACCTGACACCAATCTGTTATATGAGTAACATTCATCTTATTTTACCAAACTAGAAATTAAAATGCAACTTTTTCCCAACTAGACTTATTCTAGTTTTACTCTTTAATTTGTTCATTTAATTCCTAAGTGACATAGTGTATTATGTCAAGCAAGTCACATCGCAGTTTGTTGCATCACATTACAATAGTTAATGTATTTTGGCAGGTATAACCCTTTGGGCCCATCAGTCACCGAATTATGTTCTTTATAAACTTCTTTATCATTCTGTGCATGGTATGCCTCTCCTTGTAATGAATGCAAAATTGTGTGTGGCCAAGAAATAAGCACCCTGAAAAGAGGACAAACAGTAAGTGACTGAAAAACTTTTTGAAGAATTGAAAAGGTTTTTCTGAAGGAGAATTCATTTCCACAATAAAATTATTAAAATTTTGATAGCTCCTGTGATTACTATTTTATATTGCATTTCAAATACTCATTTGAATGACTAAATTATATTTGGAACAGTTTAGATTTAACATATTAGTATTGAATATTTCAAGCAAAATTTTTAAATGGAAACATGGCTTAAGACATAGAGGGAATCAAAGTCAGTCATTGTATTCTTCCACTTAGTGTTAAAGGTGATGCATAAAAATAAGCAATTTTTCTTCACAAATGTACTGAGAATACACAGTTGTTGATAAATGGTAGCCATCAAGACTGAGATTTTACCTGTAACCTGACACCCAAAACAGATAATTAAATACTTCCCCAGAATTTTAATGTTCATATAAAAGATTTCATTATATTTCCCAATTTCTAAGGAATGAAGAAAGTTAAAATTATGTTAGCATTTTAAAGATGAACCACAGTCATCAGAACCACATTAATAGAATGACTGATAGCAGTGAGTTGGTCACATCCAGCAACTAGGCACTCACCAACTGCTTGCTCGCTCTTGCCCAGCAGGATGGTGGAGAGGATCATAAGGGCAAAAGGAAGAAATCCTTCTGGATCAAGACACAATTTAATAAGTGAAAGATAAAAAAAGTTTAAAAATTGCCACAAAGGTCACCCCTCACCACTTCTCGCTTGCAGACTGGTTTCCAGCTGGTCCCCAAACACAGACTACTTTAGGAAAATTACAACCCTGCCTAGTTTTATAGCTGAGAATGATATCATATTGCATGGAATAGATCTTTAGTAATTTCAGATCAGCTGTCTTCCTGTCTGTAGACTCTCCATATCTTTTGTCTGCTCCCAAGCTACTCACATGCAGAGGCGAAGTGAGAAATGGCAAAGGTTTTGATGCTGTGCAAGCACTGTTTAGGAACAGTGTTGTTATAAACATAGATCTAATAACCATCACCAAATCGGTTTCTATGAAGAAAATTATCTGTATTCCAACCACTCCCAGTACATTGATACAGCAATCAATCAATATAAAATAATAAAGCATATCCTCATCAGTATGGTCCTATCATCTACAAAAGTGCCTCAGCAGACAACACACATATTTCTCATAAAAACATCATGTACTCTCAGTTTGAACCAAAGAAGGACTGATAAAGGCTTATATGTAGAAAGAAAGAAGCACATTTTTAATATATCCAGATAAATGCAAAGTCACACAATAGGGAACAAGAATATTAATAATGACCAATGAATCCACAGCAGATTAACGGCTCAAAAATAAGCAAAGAATTTTAGAATTATACTATGTGGACCTCAATAATTTTTTCTATTAGAACAGTGAAAATGAAGTAAGCAAATATTTTATATGATCATAGATGTGGATTCCCACAGTCCAGGAAACAGATGGATTCCTTTGAACAGGTTTAAAGAAGACATACTTGGTACCTATTTAAAGGGCTGAAATGTTCATCCTTTTTCACCTGATTGTAGAGAAGGTATAGGGAAGTTCTAATTGCAGATTAGAGCTGCCTGCAATATTCCAGGTAAATGTGTGGGCATAAGAGCTGAATAACTGAACTTGCACCAAATGTCAAAATTGAAGTTTTATGTTATTAACATCTTGAAATTTTAAGTGAATCTAAATTTTAAAATTATCTACATGGAAATGCAAATAGACATAATTTTAATCAATCCAGAACTGGTTTTGGATTAAAATGCGGACTAAAGAATCTTAAAGTGGGATTGTCAAGACTGTAAACAAACATTCAAATATTTGTATTCACTACGACATACTAACACAGGCAAAATAACACAGAGACTATATCAAAATCCTGGTTGGATGCAATCTGGAACCATGTACTACAGTACAATATCCTATAAATTTTACATGTGTTTGGGGAGCAAGTACTTGGCTAGGCCTATGCTCTGCAGTACAAAATGGCTATTAATTTTCATACCATATTGTTTTTCAAGATACTGCAATTAACCTTTCCTATTTTTGAAAGCTTTTCTTCTGGTAAATGATGCAGTGCAGTATGGTTGGCTCAGATTGACAAAGTATATCTGTTTGCAAACTGTCACCTGAAAAAATACAGTAAGTAATGTAATGCATTTTTGTAAAATATGGCTTGGTGGGCACCTGGCAGCCAGACAAGTTTAACTCACAACAGTCTGTGTCTTCACCACTGAACTTGCATCAGTCTGAGCCACAAAGTTCACCAAGCTAAGCTTTACAATTCAATGTACCCTAGAGCTTTTAGAAGTAAAGGAAGCACAAGGTCAAACAGCTTCCAGAGAATTTTTTGTTTGCTTGTTTTTTGAATGCAACCCTCTAGATCAGCTGAAAAATTATGAAATTATTCTGCTAATTTATGTCAAGTTACTGTCTATAAGCAGTCTATAAGAAACTTGACTATCTGCTAACTAGGTTTTAAATGTTTTTAATACAAAAAACGAACATTTCTCTTGATATCTCACTTTCCTTCTCTTCTTATGTTTACAGTAAAGTATCATTATACAGATATTTCCAAAAAGTTCTTCCTAACCTCACACTCAAGATTTAAAGTAGGGAAAAGCAAATTCATTGTATTTTACTTGAATAAAACTTTGACCGAATTTCGCAAAATATAGATCTTCCATATTGATTTGACTTATTTTGATATTTACATCTTTGTGCAAACAAATTGACTGTTCAGTATTCTAATGCTAATACACTGTTTCCTCTCTTCACTTAAGCTCTTCCACTGATTTTCTAAAAAATGTTCTTTAATTTTCAGCTGTTCTTGACTCTCTTTGAAGAGTACCTTCCTCTACCATGCTCATGAAGAAATAACATACTGCCACATTTGTCTCATTGTCTTTTTAAAGTCAAAGAAATCACTTCACTTGTTCATATCTATATCTGTAGCCAGTATCTGATCTCAAAAAAAACCCAAACAAAACAGTTGCAGCTAAAGGAGTAGGAAAAAAAATCCATTCAAATAAAATCTAGACATGGACTAGACAAATAGTACAATAAGATGTAATAAATGAGGAGCTCTAATTGTTACATAATTGAAAATATGGAGATTTCAGTGACTGCCGGGCACCTTCTCTAACATAATATCAGAACTGAGATTGAAACTCTTCTAGGTGAATGTTCAGACAACAGCTATCACCAAAGCAGTTACATCAGATATAGTGTAATACAGTTCTCAGAAATTTGTGTAAGTTAAGAGAAAAACCAAGTTGTAATTTGAAATCAATGCAAAGATGTATTTTCAACAGAAAATATCACAAAAAAAATTTCTTTTTCCAATAACCTCATTTAGTATTAATAGACTTCTAAAAATATTAAACCAGAAACATCCACTGTTTTGCAGGCTTCATTTTAAATACTTACCCTAAAACAAAAAAAATAAACCAAAAATTTATTTTACTATTTTGAAAATATGATCTACTCTACTACAATTTTAACTCAAGTGTGATAAAAATTGTAGTCAAAACCTGGGGTTACCTGTTCTGACTACAGACATGTAATCTCCATTAAAGCCATTGTGGGTATGGACTGCATTCACCTGAAACTGAACATTTATCTGCACATCTTTAGGATGTCAGGTTAATACTTATGGTATAACTTAGCATCTTCATTGTAATTTTCCTGCTGTTGCACAACCACTGGTTTTAATGGTGCCCATCTTTTTGAGAGTGGATGGCATGAGGGAATATTTACTTTATTATGTTGGGAGAGACAACAAGGCTTACATTGTAGAGTCCAGAGAGGAAATCAAGGGAAAACGTATCTGAGTGACAAGAATGAGAAGCAGAGCACAGTGAATAAGTGAACTTTCTAGTTTTTGCCTTTTATTCTCAGATTGCTTAATCTACTAAGACATACTGCTATTAAACATATCTACCATAACCATAATCACATAATCACATAATCACAATAAAATAACATCTCAAGTAGAAAAATAACTACTTTTTTCAGTGACCTTCATCCCCCTGATCTATTCTACAGACAGAAAGCACTTTTCTAATATTGTCTGGTTCTCTAATCAAGGACTTAACTTAGTGTAACTGACCTAGAGGGCTACCTGTATATCCAGTGAAATCAATGGTCTTTAAGTGTATGTTCCACCATAATTTTCTCATTTCCTTTTACTTAAAACTTTTGTTATAATTCTGAATGGAACAAAGGTCTTCTGAAGGTCTTCTATTGCTATAATTAACATAATATCTCTTTCAACAGATTCTATACAGAACTATCCGGATATTACTGTAGTATAGATAAAAATAACAGAAAGCACTGAGATAAAAACCCAAAGAAACATTAGCACTTTGCACTACTGTGTAGTTGATATTTTAATACTTGGTCATTATATACCTTAAATTAACTTGCAATTTCATAAATTCATTCAATATTAAGAACTTCATTTTTCAGGGTTTTATGCACTACTCAGATACATGTTATTGACAAATAAGACACTAAGACTAAATAAGTTACTTTCAGAAATTCACAATGCATTATGTTCAGGAATTTACAGCTCAAGTCCATCTTAAATTAAAAACACTGATATCAGACAGTGATGGTATTTGATACATGACTTCCTCTGTACTTTTAAATTATTTAAGTAGCACTGGAGGGTTGTAGTTCTAATTTTGTAGTTGGTCTCTTTCAGGACGTCTTACCAATGTGAAGAAATGACAGTATGCCAATGGCTTACTCTTACAGCCAGTTATGGCAACTACTTTCTAGGTGTCCTTACTTCCTAAAAAGCAGGAAAGAGCTATCCTATATCAACATCCATATTTGATATAAGCAAGAACAAGGAGGCTACAAAGGGAGAAAAAAAATTGCACTTTGTGATGTTTATATCAAATTACATGAGGAAGACATAAATCAGGATAATATTATCCACCTGGAAATAAAATTAAACACTAAACTAATATATCACTTTAGTAAGGTTCCTTAAATTTGAGTATTTTCAAAATTTAAGCAAGAAAACCTCACATTATTTGAGATTTGCAGAACTTAGTTCTGTCCCTTTTGGAGGAAATATTCAAAGCATTTTGTTTCCATTGAAAGATCTGCATGATGAATATCAAGTATCAATCAAAAGGTACCTGTAAAATATGTTGCTTAGGAAACTCTTGGAAAACATATTCTAAAAATAACCTAACCGATGTTTCAGTGATTTGCAAACTTTTCAAGGTATGCGAGAAACAGTTGAAAAAGGCTGAATTTGTCTCCAGAGTGGCATCAATGAAAGGACTGTGTTACATTAATATTTATTGAAAAACACAATCTAGTTCAAGCATCTTGAACAGCAAATATGTGTCTGCTGCTATAGAAAAAACACCAATCAGCAATACTGCATCTGAATTTTGGGCAAAAATGAAACATTAATCTATTCCTGATTGTACATATTTGTGTTCTCATATTTCATTAAGGAAAATAATGACATTTTTCCCACAGAAATTGTTTCCGTGATAATACTAAGTTACAGAATTTATTGTCTCAAAACATAGCAGTATATACTAACATATTTTATCTTTTACTTATATTTTGAATGCCAACGATATAATATTTTGTTGTTATTATTAATTAAATTTTTCAATTTATTTCAAGTGCAATTCTGTTGCACTGTTGATGCTCAAATTTGAAAAGAAAAAAAAAAACTCCCTAAAAATGGAGCAACATAAGAATCAAAAACTCTTTATCTAAACTTTAGCCATGTTTTCTTTACAGGTAAAGTACATTTTCGCTGTTCAAAGTCATATTTCAGCAATAGTATCCCCAGGTAGCTACCTTCCTTTCTAATTTCTGCTGATTTTTTTTTTATCCTGGCAAAAACTGCTCATGACACTGGTAGTTGTGGATCAATATAAAATGCTGTGAAGCTGATGACTTCAGTTATTTTTTTTTAGTGTGGCTCCCATTGAGTGAGTAACGAGAATGGCAGAGCAAGAAGGTGAAAATAACTGAGACTGGATTTTTCAGAGTACTTTTACTGTAGGCCAGAAATATAAATGGGAGACCTTCAGAAGAGTAACTTCCACATACTTTGGGTAAACAAATTACCAGAACAACAGCTTTTCTCCCACACTTTGTTTACCTTTCTTCCAGATTTCCTTCTTTCTGGTTTTCCTCTTGAAGCTGTGTTATTACCTTTCAATTCTTCGTTGCAGTGTCTTTCTGTTTCTTCAAATTTAATAGTTTTCATTCTGTAAATCTATTTCCTCAAAATGCATCTTTCTTTGCAGGTTCCTCCTCTGTTTTGTCATGCTTTTTCTCTTCTACCCTCTCATTTTCATTGTTTTCCTGGTGCTTTTTTGACTTTCTTCACTCCTTTCTCTCGTATTACATACACTGTGATTCCCTTTTGATGTTGTTATCTCAGTTTCACCATTTGGTCTCTGTCCACCTATGATAAAGATTCAAAATACAGAGCAAGATCCTTGCTTAATATTCAGAAAACAGGGAAAGTAATATCTTCATGCTTGCAAAACTTAAAATAAGCAGCTGAAAAATTCTCTGCTGTCTCACATCCCCTCTTTTGAACACAGCAAACAAGGGCTTTATAGCCATAATTAAACCAGAATTTTAAAAAATAATTTGAAATATGTTAATTGTGTTCTTTACATTAAACATTCTTGCAATGTTATGGATAGTTTCTCCAACATTTTCAAATTGCATTGATAATGCAGCTTACTACAATACACTCTAAGAGTGAATCAAACCAATAGAAGGCTATTAGAACTAAATGAGGTTATTGGAGGAAGAAATTTTTTTTGTGAAATTCTCTGTTGAAAATACATCTTTGCATTGATTTTGAATTACAACTTGGTTTTTCTCTTATACAAATTTCTGAGAACTGGATTAGACTATATCTGATATAACTGCTTTGGTGATAGCTGTTATTTGAACATTCACATAGAAGGGTTTTAATCTCAGTTCTGATATTATGTTAGAGAAGGTGCCCGGCAGTCACTGAAATCTCCATATTTTCATTTTTGTAACAATTAGAGCTGATTGACTCCAATGCTGGCCAGCAGAGAATGACAACCCTTCTTGCTTTCTGCTCTTCATGGTTGTGGTGTGTGGGCTCCAGTCGAGTGACTTATATTTCTCAGCTGTTTTCCCTTACTTCTTCCACCAAAGGAGAAAGAAAAGCAGAACTCTCACCCTGCTGCTATCACTGCACCTCCATAACCTCTCCATGACTTTCACTGCTGCAGAAAACACCGTCAGTGCCAGTCACACGGAAACAGAACTGTCACACACAGTTGAGGAGAAGGCACAATAGAGCCTCGCCTGACGGCCAGCCAAAGTCAGTGCACTACATAAACACATGAATATTAAATAATCTAACCATGTGTACCCACAAGCTTGTTACGAGAATTCCTACATCCATCTTAATATTTAATGTGAGAGCAATGTTGTCATGGTTTTAAAACAATCTTCATTTCGTAAGACATTTCACAGTTTGTGGACTGTATAGATCCATCTGTCAGATAACTACAGAATATGAAGAAAAACTTTAATACCATCAAGTTTATAAACAGGATCACTCCCAAAGGATGAATTTGTAGTTTTGGTTTCATGCAAGCGAGTATAATTAATAAGATAAAACAGAAGGTGAAGAGAACAAAGGGATTTATACTTTTGTAATGAGACAGCTAATAAATCTGTTTTCCTCCCTCCTCCTAGTGCAGTAAATCTGTTGAGTAAAGTACATGATTTTCTTTTAGGCACTCACTGAAGAACAAAGTAAACAAGGTAGCTCAAAGAGATTGAGTAGGAGAATAACTTGCTGAAAAATTTAGTTGTATTTTGTCATGTAAGAGACAACTGCCGGTTTCCATACAGTGATAAATCTAAAATTAAATACATTATTAAGAATGTGGCTTTTTTATGATAGCAACATTATTTGTTAAAGGAAAATTGCTTTGTTGCATACTGTTATTTATTATATAAAAAAGAGCAAACTTAAATGTCTTGTGAGAGTAGTACTTGTGAAATTACATGTTAAATGTAAATCTAACCCTTTTAACAAGCTTCTTTTATTTCCTTTTGAAAGTTCAATTTCAGAAGCTAAGATCAATCTAATTTCTATCCCTTAAGAGGGCAATTATGATCCTTCACCGGTGTATATTATTTTTCATCTTACCTCAGTAATTGCTCTCACATTCAGTGAGAGATTTTTAAGTATTATTACCAACATTTTATCATTGAAGGTAACAATTACATATACAGACAAAGCTTTATTTAATTTCTGAGGAATCCTGTATTCTTTATTGCTTCATTATGTAGCTTGTAGTACCATTCCTATGATCGAGACAGGAATGCAATAGGCTACCCTATTTTTTCATCCAAATGTAAATTTTATATTGCCTGCAACATCATGAAGAATGGCTGAAGAAAATAATGTGTTGTGCAATGTTTGTATCATGCATTTGCAAATTTCCTCTAAAAGACTGAATATTTGTCTTGGTTTGAAAGACAGGCGTCTGCTAAGGAAGGCAGAAGCCTCCCTTGGAATGGAAAATCTAAACATCTTCCCTCTAAATCATTATAATTTTGAAATCAAGGGGTTCTCAGGCAAAGATATGAGAATAAGAATAACAGCTCTTTATTAGTACGTATAATAAAGAAAACAAACAACAACTCTGGCATTAACACCAAACAGAACCGAAATCCAGTCCCAGCCTCTCTCGGCTGCGGCACTTTCCCCTCTGGTGCAGTTCCGGGCACAGCCAGCAGGGGCGCGGGTGGCTCCTGCAGGGCAGGGCAGGTGCGGTGATTCCCCCGCGGCTGCAGGGGGCGCTGTGGTGCGAGCTCGGGGAGCACGTGGCAATGGCGGCTCGGCTGAGATGGGAAGGGATGGAAGAGAGGCTTTGCTTCACAAATCCCTGGGACAGCTGATCCTGGTGCTCCAGCAGGAACCTTGGAAGCAGCAAGCTGGGACAGCAGGACATCTCGGCAGGCAGGGGGTGCAGGGCTGCAGTGCCGTGAAAGCTCGGAGCAGTGCTGAAGAGACAGCAGGGGCAGGGCAGCGGTGGCCCGGCTCCCAGCAGGGCAGGGAGAGGCGAGCTCAGGATCCCGGGCACCTGAGCAGATGGTGATGGGTCCCTCTTTTAGTGAGGTGGGTGTTAGCATGGTCCCAGTTCAGTGGCTGCTCTTGTTAGCAGAGGAAGAACATACAATCGCACCATGACGATTATATGAAGGTGTTTTTATTGGTTGCCTGGGGCACGGGGCAGTCCTGAGCCCAAATCAGTGCCCCCCTTACAAAGGTGCTTATGGCTTTTATAATATTTGCATTTAATGTATTCCTGCCCTTACTCCGCCCATAACTACCAAACATTGAATCTACTCCTCCCCTAGTTACTAACTCCTGATTTTAGCTAAAACAATACTATTCCCACCCCTCGTCTCACTCAGCGTACTTAAACTATATACCTTAGATTCATTACCCAGGTGAAGTCACACTCGAGTCGACTAATACAATGGTCATACTAATGTCCAGTTTCCAAGGCATTCCTGGCCAGCAGTCAATACCTCGTCCAACCGCTCTTTGCAACCCACCACCATTCCTTACTTTTCGGAAAGACAATCATTATAATCTTTATACTATATAACATAAACTTCTACAAATATAATTTCCCTGATTCTTATTTAAACTATAATCATATAGTGCTTATAATTTCATTACAGGTATATTCCTACCTAAACCAACTCTACTTTCCCCGTGCCAATCTAAGTCACAGGTGGATTACTTAAAGCAATGGAACTAGCATTCCTCTCTGTCCAAGGCACAGTTGCTCCAGTGTAAAAGTTCTCTTAACCCTTACTATCACTCTCACGAGCAGAGGTTCACCCACGGCAGAAGAAGCAGCTCTGGGCTGGGCTCTGGTGGCAGCAGTGAATTCCCTTCCCGGGCAGCAGCTCCGACTGTCCTCCTCCAAAGCCAAGAGCGAGAACCAGCAGCTGCCCCAGCCCCGTCTTTGATCAGCCCAATTCTCTGGGTATCTCTGCCTCTTGGAAAGAAACTCACAGATAAGAGAAATGCAAACAGATGTCCTCCTCCCATGAGCTTGGACACCTCTATTGTTTTTCTTAAGTACCCAGTCAATAGGGTTTCTTAGCAACTTATGGGAAAAAAATTCTGTAAGTAAAAAGGAACAAAAGGAAAGAAACCTAACCCCCAACAATATTTTAAAACTTTGCAATAAGTAGAAACATTCTTTCTTATTTGTCAGAAGTCTCAAATTTTGTAAATACATGCTATAATACTCTGAGAGGCTGAAAAATGTAATTCGATTCCAGTGAAGGTAAAGATATGTACATTTTACTTTAGTTCTGTAATGTTGTTGAGTTATATTGAAAAATTACCTGCTCTTTTCTGGGGAAAAGCTATTAGGTCCAGTAAAGGAATTTGCAGAATTACTTTTCATTCATGCTAATTACATACTATTGGCAGTTGATGGCTGATGAAGTGATTCTTAGATGTACATGCACATCTACTACAAGAGTTGCAAGAGAAAACACTCCCATTTGAAATCAAATATTTTGACCAAACTTCTGCATTTTCTAATTTGAATTTGACATTTGCTTGCATTCAGAAACATCTGCAATTTGATTTGGTTTCACTAGTAATTAACTGAGTTTATTGGAACACATTTTTGCTGGTAAATATGGAGTTGTTGAAAAAAGTAAAGCGTCAGTTATAAACAGCAAATTATATTGTGGTTGGCGCACTTTTGGAAACCATGGCACATGGTGTTTAAGTGTGTCAGGTTAGAAGAGAATAGCAAACTTCTTAGGTAAGAAGTGCTAGAGCAGAAATTTGAAAGTTGTATGACTTGTGCCCACTGCTGCTAAAAATAGTTAAAGCTAATAGTTTTAAAATAAGATATGATTATAAGGTGATTGTATTTGCATCCTTTGGAAGGGAAAAACACCCCCATAAACAAACAAAACAACACTGAAAACAAACAATAAATGCCACACCAAAACACAACACAAACCTCAGATCTTTGTTGTATCAAATTGAATCCCTAAAACTCTTGGACATTCTTAACCTTACTTTCATGCAACTGTCTTCATTCATAAAACTGTATTAATCATCACAATTCGTCTCGTAAATATTTGACCTTGTTGTCAGAATTTAGTTAAATTTAGTTAAAATGTTCAAAGCACTCTGATGATAATATAAGAAGCATCATAAAGAAATTCAGAAGAAATATATAATGGTGAACATGCTTACTTAAAGCAATACCAAGAATTATTTTCCATTCAGATGTTTCTTCTGAAAAATTTAACAGTTGTTTGGGTTATATTAGAACTCACTTTCAGGCCCAGGGCAGTATCACAAACATACATTTTGGCCATTACTGCAATGTATTTTATTAAGTCTGTGAATTTTATCTGCTGCTGTTTTTGTTCTGGCAAGGTAAAGTCCATGTATTTGATTCTCCTATCACTGACTTCAGCTTTTGCTGCAAGGACTACACAGAGGTCTTTAAGCTATTGTTTGTAAAACAGTAAATGGCCCTAAATCTTATGAAATTGTTAAAAAAAAAAAAAGACAACAGCTAAAAAAGCCAACACAACTATTTCTATAATTGAATAAGGACACAGAAGTCAAACAGGTATGTATTCTTGGGGGAGGGACAAAGAGGAAAAAAAAAAAAGCTAAAATCTCAACCTATCTTCAGAGCTGCTGCCATTTTCCTTCTGACTTGTTTTCAAGTTTTTCTTCCCCTTAGACGCTTCATTTACCCAGAATGCAAATAGATGGTATCAAGTGATAAAGATGACAGATCTCATGGTGAGTATAAAGTGCCTAAAATTTTATCAATAGGAGTGTTGTTGAACTGCCATACGATAATTTAAAGGCATGAGCAGATAAATAAAAAAAATTGCATTGCTGCAAACAGTTCACAGTTATAGGACCTTCAAAATCTATTGCATTACTGGTGGTTGAAATATATTTATAAGTCTTACAAAGTTTATCTGAGTCTACTCAGATCTTTGGATCAGGCAAGCATTAAGACAATGACTGTCCCTGCATTTCTCTGGGGGAACTGAAGTTTTCATTTTCGTCACATTTTTGTTACCCTAAATGATTAAATTCTCTCTTTTATTCAGGAAAGGTGCTGTAGACTCTTATTTTTTTTTAGTCAATATGGAAAATACATTTTGTTCCATTATACCCTAGATGGGGATTTGTTCCGACTACTCTGTTTTAATTCTTAATCAACGAACCTGAAAAACTTGGAGAAAATCCATTCTGGGTTAATTAGTTCTGGATGCATTTATTCAAAACGTATAATAGCACCTACTGAAAATCAATTATCTAACAGTCAATCCCCATTGTTATCACATTAAAGTATGTATAACAGTGAGGATTTCACAAAAAAAAATATCATTCCCACCTTTGAAAAAGGCATCCCATCCTGAAATTTGAGTAACACTACAAGTATTTCTTCTCCTTTTAGTGTCTGGATGACTAGAATACACAACTAACTTCTGTGTTAGTTAATAGCTCTGTCTTTTTGGATCTAGTTCTTATTTCCACTCAGTTTGACAGGTCAGAAATGAATTTTGTGCTGCCCTTGACCATTATCTCAATTAGGGAATTGAAATAACAAACTAAACTCATGAATGTAAATGTTTTAGACAGAAGTATTCATGACAAGTACACAGAAACACTGGAACACACAGGTGTGTTACTAAGACTCTGTTTTAATTAGAACCTGTTGGAAGGACAGCAGAGGAAGGCTGAAAAGATAATCAGAGGACTGGAGCTCCTTTCCTGTGAAGACAGGCTGAGACAATTGGGGTTGTTCAGCCTGGAGAAGAAAAAGGTGGGGAGACATTACAGCATCTTCCAGTACCTAAAAAGGGGCTTACAAGAGAGCTTTTTATAGGAGCTTTTTATAAAGGCATGGAGTGATAGGACAAGGAAGAATGTCTTAAAACTGAAATAGCGCAGTTTTAGATTAGATATTAGGAAGGAATTCTCTACTGTGAGGGCAATGAGGCACTAGAAAAGGTTGCCCAGAGAAGCTGTGGATATCCCACCACTGGAAATGTTCAAGGCCAGGCTGGATGGGGTTTTGAGCAACCTGGTCTAGTGGAGAGTATCCCCAACCATGGCCAGTAGGTTGGAACTCTATGATTTTTAAGTCCCTTCCAGTTCTAATTACTTGGTAGAGACTTTATTCAAATGTGTATTTTCTCCAATCTCATAAGCAGAGTCAGTATTCCATGGATACTCTTTTATGTCCTCTTTTCTTCCTTCTTAGGAAAATCAGTTAAGTATAAAATATACCTGAGTAGAATAGTTAAGCTCTTGGGACAATGACATTTCCACAAGCAGAAATTGTGGTAAGACCATGTGTCACAGAAAAAATATTAAGGAGGAGGATTGATTATTAATTTTTCCATAAGTATATTTTAATATTACAAGAAAATAGACTCTTTCAACAAAATCACCCTCCAACATTTTTTTTCAAACATATTTAATATTGGAGAAAGTAAAATGTTTCTATGAATTACAGTTCAACAATTAGTCATATTTATTGACAGGGCACTGATCTGGACTAAATCAAACTTGATTAATTTCTCTGTTACATGTTATTGTGCAGTTCTGTGAATATATATTTTGGTACACGTGTGGTTTGGGAGTAAGAAGGCAGAACAAACAGGAAAGGATGCAGAGATGAGACAGCCTCTTTCAGTTTTTATCACACTGTGATGCATTTATCTCTTGACCCAGTAGCGGCTGTCTGAGCCATGAGATCCAACAGTAAGGACCTCTGTTGTTATCCATTATGGGCCATTCATGCAATCCAGTGTGTTGTATAAAACTGTGTTTAAAAGGCAACTTGAAGACTCAGACAGACTAGTGTTTTATTAAAGATATATTCCATGAGCTTTTAATTTTAATTACTGTTCTTTGAGAATCCTTCCATTTTATGGATACTCATCTGGTACTCTTTGGAGTACCAGAGGAATATATGCTTATATTCTGTTTATCCACCTGTGCTTATATTCTATTCATCCACCATAACTAAAATATTTTTTCCAATATGTATTTTAAAAGAATTGAGATCTCTGAGTTTTACTGGGCCTGTGTTTACAAAGCGTCAGCTATTTTCAAAAATAATTAATTAGCCTATATTGTATGTTCTGTGTGTTCTAAACATTAGTGGAAGCAGGAATCAGTAAAATCTCTGTGATAATAATTCAGTCTTGAGGTCACCATGGAAAAAGACTCATATTTTTAAAAAGTAAATTTTGAGATACTGCAGTCATTTAGCACTTTCACAGTTCAGGTCTACTTAGCTTTGTCTAAAGAAAACTGTGTCCAGTGTATTCCAGCAAAATCTCTATAAAAATTCAAAGAAATACAGTGGATTTGCTTAATTTTCCAATAATGTAATTTTGATTTTCTTTTACTAAATTGGCTTCAGTTGAGTCACTTCCTACTCACATTGCCATGTCCTAAGCCAGAATTCAGTCTGCTATCTCTTAAAAAGAAAAACTGAAAATGTATGTTCATAAGATATTTTCCTGCCAAAGTGATTGATAGACCGTACCACCAAATATTTTAGTAGGGATTTCTTTGTTTGTTCTTTTCCCACAGCTTAGTTTTTACAGCAAATGGCTGTATACAAAAAGATAACACAAACTATGTCTTTGAACTCAAAAGAAACCAGGCCAACATCCTGAGACAGCGGGAAACAACACACTTAACACCAAATGAAAGCAATTCAGGAGAATAGGGCTATTAAACATAAAATGTTCTTTTAAAGAAAATATGAAAATGCCAGTGGAGGAGTACACCTGAGTGTTTCTCAGAGGTACCAGATACCTCGTTTTGTTCTTATTTTTGAAGGAAAGCCTTGTCTTTGCTTCTGCAGCTTTCCAGCATGAAAAAAAAATAAGCTTTGATGGTTTTTAAAATAATTTCCAGGATCTGCCAACACTGCAAAGGATAACTCAGTTTTACAGGAAATACTTTCTCCATACTTTCAGAAAACCAACATTATCACATAGGAAGGATGCTTGTGGAATATATGAAATAGTTTTTAACTGTAGGAATGCAAACCAGCACAACAGCTTAAGCTAGCCACTCTTAGGATTTGAAAGTTGCTAAAAGGCATCTGTATTCAGAGTGATACTCTACCATGATGATTAGCATAAAGAAGAAATAAACACATCTGGTCTAGCGGAAATAATTTTCAGCTCCACTGTTGAATTCCTTTTGTCCATGATCTGTGTATTTTAGGAGGTTTTGTCTTGGTTGTTGGCAAACTTCTATAGTTTGAGAGGCTTCTATGTCCATTAACTGAAAAAAAAAGAAGTAACCATCCGTAGCATCTCTGCTTATTCATGGAATCCACAGCATACACACCTGAAACTACATCTTAAACCTGAACTAGCTTTGGGACTGGAAACTATGTGGCTACATTACATACTCTATTGACCCAGCTGATTAGACTGCATATGGTTCCATGCTAATGTATCAGAGTTAAACTGCTATCAGAAATAGAACTAGATCTCCACAAAGCTGATTCATATGCCAGCTGATTCAGCATGGTCTAGTGAACACCTGACTTTAGAAAAAATATGGATGGTAAAATCATGTCGGTTCTGTAAGCAAGAGCTGAAGGTCTAACTGTACAACTGTTCACTTCAGATTGTAGCTCTGGCTGATAGTCACCAGCCTAAATGCAAATACCTTATCTATCATAAGAGGCTCCTGACTTCATGGTTGATAGAAGCTTGAGATCTCAAGGTGATGAAGATCCTTTCCTACACTCCTGGGTAAGGTAACTAATAGTCACCTTACCCAAGCAATAGCAATAGTCCTCCAGCAGAAGACCAGCAGTCTTGACACACTGGAGTGGACCTGCAGGTCTCATCCTTTATTCCAAGCTAGCTTCTGAAGTTGATTGGTAACCATTATATTTTTGCAGCTTGGTCGAGCTGAGTGTGTCAGGTACTCTCTGAAAAACCTTTCCAGATGGATCCCATAGGGAGCTTTGTCAGAGTCCTTCCAGGTCTCTAGATCTCTTCAGATGTGGGAAAACAGAGACCTAATTGACAAACATATTAAGAGTGATTTAGAGCTTAGAATGGGATGCAGAATGGACCTCCAGAATGGTGTTCCCCAGGTCATAGAGCTGTTTCCAAGAGCTAAAAAATCAAGCAAAAGATTTTCCTGCCAGGCAAAATTTTGTGCAGGAGAATTAGAAGTGCAAAGCAGGTTTCTGTCTGGCCTCCTACTGAGCTAGAACCCATGGAGTGCCAGCAGCTGTGAGATGGAGACAAGAACTAGAAAGTTAATGAAGAAATTGGTGAAGATACAGAAATCTGTGAAGTACTGGGAAGCTGGAGGTGGTGTTAGAGGCTGTCTGCAACTTCCATTCAGTGCTATGCATTGATGACATGCTGCACTGGTTGGGATGGCCAGCCCTGGGAAGTGTTGTGTTAAGCGTTTGCTACAGACTATAGACAGCCTAATCAGAAAGAGAAATTGTACTGCACACCTCTTAGAAGGGCAAGAGGGAGGGTCCAGAAAACTGCAGGATGTTCAGTCTCACCTCAGTCCTCTAGAAGATTAGGGAGTAAAATGGACCAAATTCCAGACAAAGCCATTTCCAATCACCTGAAGCACAAGCAAGTGTTTGGGACCACAGTTCTGGGAGTGGAAAATCATGTCTGAACAACTTGGTAGACCTCTGTGAAAGGAAGGTAGTGGATTGTTCCCCACCTTAGCTTAGAAAGGCTGTCAACAGAGTCTAATATAGCATGCTAAGGCCAAAGGTGAAGTAACAGACTTTTCTTCCAGATATAATTAAAAAAAAAACCTAATAAGGATATCGAGTATTAGAACAGGCTTCACTGAGATGTTCTGAACTGTCTGTACTTTGAGATTTTAAAATTTTTTTGCTTTAAAGTCTGAGAAACCTGGCTTAACTTAGACTACTTCAGACATCCAGAGGTCCTACTAAACTATTAGATTTTTGCAAGTTATTCCAGAACTGAAGTGTATAATTCAGAAAATCAAGATATTTATCTATCTTCAAAGGTGAGGGTAGATGAAAGTGTATATGAAGTGAAATAATACACATATAGAACTCCAGATTCAAACTGAAACATTTGGTGCCTGAGTGCTTGTTTTAGAATGATTCTTTAGATTTTTTATGTTCCCAAAATTTACATACAGATCTAGATGCTAAAGATCTTGATCAGAACACTATCAAGTTATGTATATTACAGAATCACAAAATGGGTCAGACTGGAAAACACCATAGTGGGTTATCTGGTCCAACCTCCCTGCTCAAGCAGGGTCGTCCCAGAGCACATGCAACAGGACTGTGTTCAGATGGTTCTTGAATATCTCCAGTAAAGCAGACTCCACAGCCTCTCTGGGCAATCAGTCCCAATGCTCAGTCACCTGCACACTAAAGAAGTTCTTCTTCATGTTCAGGTGGAACTTCTGGGCATCAGTTGAATATGAGGAAGGGCATATCAGATGTATGTAAAAGTAAATTCACATAAATAGGCATGTCATGCAAAAACTAAAATGTTGTTTTGACCTTATTCATTCTATATCAACTATAGGCTATATGTTAGCATATGACAATTCATATGTACCATAAGAGTTAAAGAGTTAAAGGGAAGGGGACTGATATTTATTTAAACTATTTACATAAAATTATAAACATTTTTCCCCCAAGATTCTCCTGAAACCCAGGAAAATTTTTTGGAAACCAGAGAGGACATTTTTCACCTTCATACAAAACTTGCCATTCCATAAAAAAAGAGAGGGAAAAAGAATACAATTTCTTTTTTCTCTTTACCAGTTGGAAGATTGCTACACTGAGATGATGTAAAGAGGATTGCACTGTTAAGCCTAGTACAAATAAAAATTTTCAAGTATCCTGCTAAACAGGACACTTCTGAATGTCTGCAGTTACAGTAGTTACACTGCACTCAGATGACTCCCTTCTGTTTTGGGTTCCAATAAACCAGAATTTGACACATTTCAGGTTCATAAAGGAACCATCAGTAGTAGGTCAACATGAGTATGTGAGAATTGTAAGCCAACACTGATCTTTTCTTCGAGGAATGAAATGGCAATTTCTAGCCATAATTTTTGGCAGAAACCTGGGCTGTATTTATAGTAGAAACTTAAACTTATTTGGTATGTCCTTCATTCTTCCAGTTTTACATTCTAATTCTACAGATGCCAAACCATGAGCAAATCTCGTTTCGATCTCTTATATCAGGCTGTGAATTTTCTAGGAGTAAGGGAAGTCTTTTCCATTCTGCACTTCTACAGGTAATAAGATCTTTATTTAAGACTGGATGTAATAGAGTCTAAGATAAACACATGACACTGTGTCACACTGTTAGCCTATTTAATTTAGTCTAATATTGTGCAGTAGGATAAAGACTATTGAATTCTTGAGTTAAGTGTACTTTTAAAATGCCTGAGTATTATCCAGGGTAGTCTGCAATAAACACAAAACACAGAAGTATTATCAAATACTAATATTTCTCTTTAGATTTATTGTTAGATGGGTGTAGGAATGTTATTTAGTCTCCAACACTTCCAGGGTGTTACCTCTACATATAGATTATAACTAAAATGGATCATAAAAATTATAAGATAACATTTATGAAACTTTAGCAATTTTTCCTGAGGGGTGTTGAGGAGAAAGATCTTTAAATACTACAGTAAGCCAAGAAAACATAACTTCAGGTAGGAAATGGTAATCAGAACCATTACATTTTATCACTACATCTGAAAATCTTCATCTTGCTGTATTTCCTATTCTCTTGCTTTACAGATCAGGTTCACTTCAGCTCTGGAAACAGCAACAACAAAAAAATATTCCCACTGAAGTGGAAAAAATGTTCTATTATTGTGTGGGTAGTTTGCTGCTTTTTTTTTTTTTTTTTTTTTTTTTTTTAACTGGCAGTCTCTCTGACAGACTGATGCTGTTCTGAAAAAAGCGTCTGAAGGTCATGGGCTTCAGCTGTGCTGCAGCCTGATCTATTCAGCAAAACAGCTAAAACAGGTTTAAAACCTGCATAATATATGCAGGTCAAGGCTAGATAGGATAGGAAAGGAGAGTTTTAACCAACAAGATTGTTATTAATGAGATCATTATGCAAATCTTTTCCTCAGCAGAACTTCACTCTTGATTCTTGAAATTCTCCACTACACATTTATGCAGGTTTTTTCACATGTGTTTTCTGAAGACAAGAAAATGGTTTTGATGCATGTTGGCTTTAATTTTTAAGCATTTTGTGTCTGATTCTCCTTGGTCATATGTGTAAATCTATTTACATATCTTTATTCTTTCATACTTAAACATAATGTGGCATTATTTATTTCCAAGTTTTGATTTTGTTTTTGAGCAAAACAAAATAATTTTTCAACTGTTTTTATTTCAGTTAGTCTCATTGTAAACTCTCTACAATATATCACATAAACTTGACTATGTAAGAGGAGCAACCTAGTAAATGATCTACTACCTAATAATTTTACCAAAGTTAATGTAGAAAGGGATTGCTTTTCTTTTACATTAAAAAATATTCTTTCTGCACCATTCTCTCTGAGAGCTAGAAGTCTGAAAGCAACAAAATTTTCTTCTGAAGGTCTTCAGTAGACTCTCTATGTTGAGTACATGACAAGACAATAATTTACTGCAGGAGTAAAGATTTAGTAAGTGAAACCGGCTAGATCCCAGCTCCCTGTGGCTGCCTGAAATGCCTCTTCAGCCAGCAGGTGATCTTGCAGCAGCAACAGTTTCTTACTCTGCTGGTCACACTGAGCAGTTCCAATTAAGGAGGAGGATTATCCCCTGCATGGGAGTTGGCAAAGACTCTAATGTCAGAATCGTCAAGCTGGTCACACACACATAAAAATAAATTGTGAAGACGAAAAGCACTGGCCTGATTTTACTTCAGCCAAGACAAAGTAAATGGCTACCTAGGGTGAATAGCAAAAACAGCTCTTACAATGGCTGTCATGGAAGACAGTTGGCATGTGTTTTAAATGTATGCCTTTATGTGTATGTCCCTTGACATGAGAATGCTGAGGCTTGTGCGTAGAAGTATCTAAGAACTGCTCATTGTACAAACTGCAGCAGAAAACGGAGGACTCTTGGCCATTGAGCCCAGTCTGCAGTTACATTTTTGACCACAGCTATACATACAGTAGCTATTTGTCCTGATTTTAGATGCTCAGTGAAGATATCAGCCCATTCTTAGGTATTTCTGTAATCAATTAGAAGGAAAGGGGGGAGGGGGGAAGGGGGACAAGGTCTTCAAAGGGCAAGTCTACCTGCTTATATTTGAAGTAGCTTAATATTTCATCACTGTTCAAAAACATCTGATGGTGCGTAGTATCTCTGATGACTATAGAAAAACTGTGAGCTTTGATGACTAAAACTGGCAGGATGAATCCAGGCCTAACTGGGTTCCTTTATGCTAACATAAAGTTATTGATCTACTACACCAATACCTTGGCTTTCTAGAAATCATATGATAAATCAAATCTATGGACTACAGACAAAAAATATAAATAAACTTTCAAGTTTTACAGAGATAATCTAAACAGTTTTTTAAGCCTACAAAATATTACTCTAATTTTTCTTTTTCTATTTAACTATACAGAGGAACAACTATCTGGAAGAACTTTGTGCCTCCCCACCCCATGCTAAGCTACAGCTAGTTTTATGCTTTGACTCAGATCCTCAAAGAAACAGCATTACATACATTGAAGTTAATAAGAGTTCATATCTTCAGAAAGCAAATTTTAATTTAAATGGAAATCTGAAGAGCTTGATGATACTATAGTGAGATATATATATATAGATAATAGTACAAAGATCAAATTTGGATGGACCAAAATAATGATTAGATATTGATTAGACCAAAATAAGAATTTTTAGCTTTTTCGTTGGGTTCAGTATGCATTACTCATCTTACTTATCAGGTATTTTGTTTCTGTAATGACTGCCAGAAATCTTTTATTCATCTTCTACTGTTGAGTAGGTGAAGATAAATCTAAACCATTTTTCTTTTAGTAAATTGATGCCACAAAATATACATTAGTTTGATGCCTCTTTAGCAAAGGTCCAATCAGTAGCTAGTTGGTTTCTTGCTGAAATATTTGCTGTGCAACACTGATGTAAACAATTTTATAGAACATAAAAAATGAAGTGCTGTGAAAAATGATATAGGTACTAAAGTCTGATATGTCCTTACTGTGCTGTATCTGTTACACTTTGACAGGTTACTAATGCAAGAACTGGGAAAAAATGGAGAACCAGAGAAGCTGGCAGCCATGGCGTGGACAGGTGTCTCTTTGCTGGGTTAAAGCTGGCTGGGCCCAGACAGCCATGCTGAATGATGCTAGATCCAGTTGGCAATCAGTAGCTAGTTGGGTTCCCCAAGGCTCAGTATTGGAGCCGGTTCTGTTTAACACCTTTATCAATGATCTGGACAAAAGCATCAACTACACCCTCAGTAAACACATAGATAACACTAACTTGGGTAGGAGTATTGATTGGCTAGAAAGATGTGCAAAGGGATCTGGACAGGCTGGATTGATGGATGAGGCCAATTGTTTAAGGTTCAACAGAACAAAGTGCTGAGTCCTGCACTTGTGTCACAATAACCCCACACAGTGCTACAGTTGAGGACAGAGTGGCTAAAAAACTGCCCAGCAAGAAAGGACCTGTGGGTGCTGTTTGACAGCCAGCTGAACATGAGCCAGCGTGTGCCTAGCTGGCTAAGGAAGTCAACAGAATCCTGGCTTGTATCAAAAATGGTGTGTCCATAAGAAGAAATGTTTCCATAGAGAAGAGATTGTCCCTCCTGTCCTCAGCTGGTGAGGCCACACTTCAAGTCCTGTATTCAATTCTGGCTCCCAATTCAAGAAAGACATTGAGGTCGTGGAATGTGTCCAAAGAAGCATATGAAGCTGATTAGAGATTTGACACACAAATCCTATGAGGAGCAGCTTAGATAGCTGGGATTGTTTATTCTGGGGAAGAGGAGGCGTAGAATAAACCTACAACTACCTACAGTTACACTCTCTACAACTACCTGACAAGTGGTTGTAACAGGGTGGTGGTTGGCCTCTTCTCCCATGCAACCAGTGACATGACAAGAGGAAATGACCTCAAGCTGCACCAGAGGATGTTCAGGAAGAATTTCTTCACTCAGAGGTTGGTTAAACATTGGAACAGACTATCCAGAGAGATAGCAGAGTCACCATCCCTGGAAGTCTTAGAGAAATGACTAGATGTGGCACTAAGTGCTTTATTTTAGTTGGCATGGTGGTATTCAGGGAAAGATGTAACTCGATCTCGGAGATCTTCTTCTACCTTGATGCTTTTATTCTATGGTTCTATGCTTTTATACTTTTCTTAAGCTTCACTAAAAATGTTTATTATTGCCAGATTTCCAGACTCATCCAAAATAAGCCCTAGCACTCCTGAATTGTCAACTTGAATTGTACCCATTCATTTCTAAGAATGCAAGTTCTTAATCTAATGGCATTCAACAGTTGATTCAGGGGTCAGTGAATCTCCAAATACCTTTCCAACCATTCTTTTATTCTGCTTCAGGACAGATTTCAACTGCTTAGCAATGAGAAACTTTATTTGAGACGCCCTAGAACATCTCAGAAATTCACATGAACTAGAAAACCAGGAAGTCATGGTGTCCTATGTGTTTCCCCTCCCTTCAAAAAACCCCAAAAAGCTGTGTATTCCATATTACTCCATCAATCCACACAGTCTGCTTTACTGTTACCTTAAGACTCGGCACCCCAGCAAACAGGATTTGTGTGTTTTACCCTGTGTTCACAGAAGGGAGGGGGTGTGAGGTGCCTTTATAAACAGGAAATGGACACACAGAGCTCTCTTTTGTTTCTTTCCAGGCTCCTGAGAGGGTTGTCTGGGGAGGATCTCTGAGCTGCAACTGAAGAAGCTGAAGCAGTGTAAGGAAAAAGCTGTTTTTTATCCCTGAGCACTGGAGAACATGGTTTCTCCATCTTACTGTCTTTGTCTTCTGGTCTATGTAGTCTACTATGGTGGCTGCCATCCTGGGAGGAGAGGCTTCTCTGCCATTTTGTTGTCTTTGTACTGGGAGAACACGTGAGTCAGCATCTTTGCTTATCATTGTTATCTTGGCTGTTGCTGCTGTTCTTTTTAGTAAACTGTTATTTTTTCACTTACATCTCACATTTGGCTCTCCTTATTGGTGAAAGGAGAGTGGCTAAAACTGAAGGGGAGGTAACTAATTTTGGAGTCTCTGCCACACAGAATTGTCTTAAACTAAGACACATGACTATAAAAACATTAAGATATACATATATGTGTCTAGCTATTTATTGCTATATTTATAGCTTCCTCTTTTGGCTGAGAGAACTTTTCAAATATTTAGCAATAAGGCCTTCTTGTTTTGCAAAGAGCTATAAAGACATTTTTCCATGCAAAATGGCATCTTTTATTTCCAAAACCAATGTAAGTGTCTAAAGGGACTAGTCAAATTTTTGTTGTCTCATTAGTTCCCTGATTTCCACATATCAGCAGCCTTGTTGCCTGAATTGAATTTTCAGTCAACAGATGTTAGACAGTTAACAGATTCTTGAACTCATGATTCCAAGAAAGGTGAAAGAAAAGTGGCTTCTAAAACAAGGATCTGATTCTATCTACAAGATTTTGCAAGTGCTGCCTCTAAATCAGACCTTGAACATCTAGGGATTCTTTCTCTTCGTAAATGTGCAGAAGATGCATACATACATACAGAGATACCACAGTCCTGACAGAAAAAATAAAAATAATCAGAAAAATCTCTCTTGCTAACAGCATATGGATGCATTCATGTATTTTTCACTGTCTCACAGTTATCTAGTTCAGACTTAAATTCTTGTCTCTTCTGTGCTTATTTTTACACAACAATACACAAAAGATTTTCTGAAAACAAGGCAAAAAGTCAACAAGAAATAGGGAACATCTCCACCTTGAGAAACACCAGTAAAAATTCCTCAATAGAAAGTTTATTCTGGAGAGGTTTACTAAACTTTTTGTTTTGAAAATCCCTCATTTCTTCAGTAACAGCTAGATTTAGCACTCATGTGATGATCTGATAACCTATATTGACTGCCTGTTACAGATATGGGCTTGAATGATAGTTTTCTATAATTGTCCTGTTAACAGACAGAATCACTGACAGAGTTTTCAGAGCAGCTTGGGGAGAAAAATAAACCTTATTTTATTGAATGATGACTGTAAGACCGAAAGCCCAGAATGACATAAGAGGAAAGAACAATTATAGATAAGTAAAAGAAATCAATATGTAGTTTTTGTTTGCTTTCCATGAGATAGCAATGTCCACTGAGTGTGGAAGCAACATGCAATTGCTAGTGTAGTCTACAGATGACTTTTTCTGATGTGGAAGAAGGTTATATTGATACCAGGTTTAAAGATACAAAAGTCATTGTAGATCTGCTCAAATAAGTTCCCTCTAAAAGTTGGCTATGAAAAACTTAAATCTGTCACAGGAGTTGTGTCAAAGTAACCCATCTCCCACGACTGATCAGAACTGGTAGCAGATTATCAATGACAGAAGCCCTGAAGCTGCTGCCCTGAAAAGATGGCAAATGCCACTGGGAAAAAGAAAATGCTAAGCAGCAAAAATTCTAAATTAATGCCAAAGTCAACCATGGTATAAGACATGGTATTGCAATGACTTTTTATGAAGATTGCCCAGCTCAGCAGTATCCAAATGGCATGAACTATGAAATTCAAATCATAATTATTTAAAAAGCATTGAAAGCCATTGAGGCAAAGAAACTATTTTAAATTTTGCACTGACTGCAAATAAATTGCACAAGACTTTGTAACTTTAACCAATGGTGTGCAAATAGGTTTTTAGGTCTAAAGGGATACTGAAATGGGTTATATATTTCACAGAGTTTCTAGTTTTGACTGTTCTGGTTTCAAGTGTTTGATTATATTAAAAGTAGATTTTGTTTGTTGAAGCAAAGAGTATTCAGAACAATATATATATATATATACATGTGTGTATATATATATATAATGCTAATGCTTTTCTTTCATATGAACAAATACATTTTTAAATGGGTAAACAGATTTGCATATATCTTATAAGAATAAGTATGGTTACTAAACTGAAGCCTAGAATCCTAGAATTTCTACATTAAACATTGTCCTAGATACTCTCTTAGAATAATCTTTCAGTGATCTTTCTTTACTGGAGAGGAGAATATAATGTAAGTGACAAATAAAACAAAAATTCACACATAACTTTGTGTGAGTAGGTCTTTTAAACCCCAAAGGAGTAATATTTATACGCAATTATGTGCATGTGTTTGAAGTTACAAAATCCTGTCTTTAGACATGAGAAATGTTGTCATTGTTAGCCTGGTACTGGAAAACGTTTCACATCTCTAATTAAGCAAACCTCCCTAAGAGTTTTCAAAGGGTAGAGTTCTGAAAGGAGTGTAGGGTAGGAGGTACAGAGGATGGAGAGGAATAGAACATATGGGAGACCTCAGTTCCCTTATTGCAAAGCACAGTGATTGTGTGCACAGAAATGCCAGTCTGCTTACATAGTTTGTAACCATAGCAACTCTTGGAGAAGACAGAGCAGAAAACAGGATAATAGGGTTTTCCTTTCTCCAGATCACTCTATGGGAAAATGAGCAAAAGGGAGAAAGAAGGACTGCAGAGATTTTCCTGTCCCAAGAAATTTACAATGTGAATTTCAAGAGTTATTATTTTCCATCCTCTTCTGATAATACTTAAATATTGTTTTGTTATTAAGTTGGTTGGTTTGGTTTTGATTTTGGTTTTGTACTTTTTACAGAAGGCATATTCCAAAATATTGTAATTAAAATATTTGGATGGAGGACATAATGTTAGAAGGTCAGAAATCCTTCCTTAAAGCATTTAATTACAGAGAGAATTTATGCATAAGGAATTTTTATTACTTTTTGAAATTTCTAGCACCGATGAAATGTTAACTTGCAGGTGTTTTTTCAGCCGTGAGATGCAAAAGGTGTTAATATATGTGTTTTAGGTTTTTTTGCCTGTTAAAGTCTTCAGAATTAAACCAAGTAATGCACTTTGCTGTTTTCTTCGTGTGCTCACAGAGTGTTTGGAAATTTTGGAGAATATTTTTATAGGGAATTGCTTTTAATTAGTTGATTTTGTGAGCATTTATTCCTCTAGTCAATTTTGTGGAGGGCCTTGTATTGTTTTTCATTCAAGATCTTGCAGCTCAAAACTTCCAGTGGGAGTGAAAAAAGGTTTGCTTACCAAAATGTTTTGCATTTTTTATAGAAATGGTGAATACAGACTCCCAGTCAGCTCTATCCAGCCAGAGCACACACATAGCAGATATCTGTAATCACAGAATACCAGGATAGCTGAGGTAACAAACTGTCACTTGAGACCATTTGGTCCAGAACTGAGTAGAACATTAAGATTGATTCACTTCACTTGCTAGCAATGGTGATGCTCCTCCTAATGCGTGCCAGGATGGCACTGGCCTTCTTTGCCACCAGGATGCACTGCTGGCTGATACAGCTTGCTGTCCACCAGGACTCCAAGGGTTCTTCTCTGAGGTATATCTTTCTAGCCAGTTGGTTCTCAGTGGGCAGAGATGCCTGTGTTTACTCATCCTCTGATGAAGGACTTTGCGTTTCTCCTTGTTGAACTTCATGAGGTCCTTCTTGGCTTGATTCCCCAGTCTGTTGAGGTCTCTCAGAGTGGCAGCACCCCCATCTAGTGTATCAGTCACTCCTCACACTTTTATATCACCTATTAACTTGCTGAAGGTGCACTCTCTCCTAGAGTACAGGTTCTTGATGAAAATGTTAGACAATACTGGTCCCAGGAGCAAAACTAGTAACTTGCCACCAGCTGAATCCTTTACCACTGATAACCTTGTGGGTCTGGTGGTTCATTCGGTCTTTGATTCACCTCACTGTGTGTTCACCTAATCTGTACTTTGTCAACTTGTCCATGGAGATGTTATGGGACAACATGTCCAAAGCCTTATTAAAGTTGAGGTAAACACATCCACTGCTCTTCCATCATCTACCACTAGCCACCGCATTGTAGAAGGCTGTAATATTGGTTAAGCATGATTTTCCTTCCATGCTATTTACTCTTAAACAGTTTCTTGTCCTTTATGTGTCTAGAAATATTTTTGACGAATAATTGCTCCATCATGTACGCAAAGATTGAGGCAGTGACATCAGTGATGTCCCTCATGTTCTACACATAAACTTCACGTTATTAGTAGTAGCGTTCTGGTTGTTACATAGCTTTTTTCAATCTCTTATCTCTGCTCTCTGCTTTCTTAAGAAGTATAATTTGATTATGCTATCAGATTAGAGATGGGGAGAAAAATTAGGCAGTGTATGGAAATACAACCATAGAAATCTGAAATATCCCCTCTCATACATTTTCAGAGAAATGCAAGACAAGTCTCAGAACTAGGAAATAAAGAAAAATATTTGAAAAATCTTTGAGCAAAATTTGGGCAAATGAAGTCCATGTATGTGTTTTCTACACGTGAGAAAGGTTGAATTTATCAAATAATTGATTTAATTAATTATTTTACAAATAATTTGTTCTGCTCTGGACAGTGCTTTGAAATTTAAAGTATGTAAGGCCTCAGTACAAAAAAAAATAATAAATAAGATGGAAAGTACATGTTGCAATGTTTCAGTTTTTCCCTGTGCTTTTAGAATTCTTGTGGAGTCATGGCATTAAGCTGATAACCAGGGCATGACCTAAAGGAAAAAATACACTAGATTTTGAATAGAAGGAAAATAAGCATTTCTTCAGTTTCCTTTCAGTGTTGAATCAAAGTAGTATATTTCATGGCTAGTTCTTATGGAAAAAATCTTCAGTATTGCAAAGTTCTGCAGCCAGGGTAATGTACAAATCATGGATGAGATTAGGTGTATTTGTGGTACACCAGATTCTGTTCTTTCTGTTTTATCAGCTGCTACCCAGGAGTTCTTTTCCCATTTTCAGCTATTCCCTTTTTATTATATATTTTTTTCTAAACAAAATGCCCACATTCAATATGTAGCATTCCCTTACTTTCTCTTTCCCCACACTCTTTCTCACCTGACAGCTCAAATAAGCTTAATTTTATAAAGGGAATATGGATTATTTTTATCCATTGAGCTGAATCCACATGAAATACAGGTAATATTTTTTCCAGGTAATAGAGAAAATATTTTTAAGTCCCTTATTTACATAACATTGATACTGAAAATACTAGCAGTTTAATATATTAATTAGTTTAGTGTTTTGTAACCCTTCATAAGTATTAAAACTTATTTCAGTTTTCACTGTACAAACACAAAGTTACAACCTGTCATGTAGAGCATAAAGAAGTATTTGAGCTGTACAGTGTGTTCATATTTGACAAATGCACATTAGAATCAGAACAAAGCAAAATCTAGGCATTTGTAATCTACCATATCCCATATATTACAATTGCTCATTTTGGAGCTTGGTACAAAGTTGAAATTTAAAGAAGAGAAAAATATTGCTATCAAGAAATCTAAAATTCTTTGGGGAGGAATTTGGCTTCACTTCCACATAAACTTAAAATACTAAAATCAATAAAAATTCAGTGTGGGAGCCTCATTGCTGTTAGACTTTTTGTCACAAATTTTGCTTTGGGTTTTCAGTTGGCTCCTATTTCAGACAGAAGTGTGAATTTTGGATTATATCTGTGTAGAACAACAAATAAATTTTCTGCCATGTGTTCTATTTGCTATTCTGGCCATTCACTGATATACTGCTATCAGGACCCAAACTAGGTCTGGCCTCTGCCACATAAATTTATCCCTAAAGACTGATAGGACCAGAAAAAGCATTTTTAGGAAATGAAAATGATACTGCAATGAATTTTTCAGCTCTAAAGATGAGAGGAGAATGGTTATGATTGTGTCTGCTAAGAAAAGTGACAGCAAGAGAGATAACAGGGACTTTGTTTAATTTTCTGTATACATTTCAGTGTGCTTTCTCTGCATTTAAACCTGTATTTTATGTGTTGGAATTTTTTTTTACCAATACAAAATCATCACTATGAACTGTCATTTGATGTCTGAAAAATCATTACCCTTTTGTGGGATAAAAGTCTCCTTTATTTTTCACTTAACACTATAAGGATATATACCTGGGTTCTATTATAAAGCACTGTGTATTTAGAAATGTCCAATTAACCAGGCATAACATAATACTCTCATTTAAATCCCCAAAAGAAAGTTGAAAGGCTGTAAACATTTCTTCTAAACAGCCAACTCTTTTTTCTTGATAGGATTCTTTACATAAAGTTTTTATGAGATTTGGGGTTCCAAAGTCAAGTGATCCCACCAATCCACCTTCCTCAAGATATTTGCATTTTCTCAACAGCTGTTAGTTTTTGAACCTAAAGGACAAAACCAGAAATAAGGATGTGTCAGTAAGAACACTCTGAATGTAACAACTAATGTATGAAGTCTCCTGTGTGCCAGCACTATACCCTATTTACTGCAGTGCCAAGGGCTGCTCTTGAAATTTACTGCCTGACACATCAGAAATATACCTGTAGTGCCAACTCCCTGTATTGCTCAAAATGTGAGGATAACTCCTGGAAATAGGTGTAATGGGTTTGCATGGCAAGGTTATGGTGAAGGGGAGGGTGGGTACAGGGCTGGCTTCTCTCAGAAGCTGTAAACTTCCCTCATGTCCAACAGAGCCAATGGCAGCTGGGTCCAAGATGGACCTGCCAGTGGCCAAGGCTGAGCACGATAGGAGTAACACCTCTGTGATAATGTATTTTAGAAGGCAAAAAAAAAAAAAGTGCTGTTGATGAAAGTAATTGTGGACAGAGAAGAGAGGAATGAGAATATGTGGAAGGAACAGCTATGCATCAAGGTCAATGAAGAGGGAGGGAGGACATGCTCCAGACATGGAGCAGAGGTTTGCCTGCAGCTCGTGGTGGTATAGAATCATAGAATCATAGAATGATTTGGGTTGGAAGGGACCATGAAGTCCACTTCCAACCCCCCTGCCGTGGACAAGGACACCTTCCACTAGACCAGATTGCTCAGAGCTGCATCCAATCTGGTCTTGAACCAAGATGAGACATGGATGGGACATCCACAGTTTCCTCAGACAACATATTCCAGTGCCTCACCACCCTTACTTTTTCCTAATATCCAATTTAAACCTACACTCTCTCAGTTTGAAGCCATTACCTCTTGTCCTGTCACTATATGCCCTGGCAAAAGTCTTGCCTCATCCTTCCTTACCCTACCCCTTCAGGTACTGGAAGGCTTCAATTAGGTCACCCCAAAGGCTTTTCTTTCCCATGCTGAACAATCCCAATTCTCTCAACCTTTCCTCATAGGAGAGGTAATCCATTCCTCTGATCCACTTGGTGGCCTCCTCTGGACTCACTCCCAACAGGTTGATGTCCTTTTTCTGGGGACATTGTGAGTTCCCAGTGCCCACTATATTTACAAATGTATCAAACTTATTTTTCTCCTTTTGGTTTCTATATTTTTCCTCCTACACTATAAATGTAAATGTTTCATATGCATGGGAGGTTTTTGTTGTTTTTGTGGTACTGTGTAGGATTTCTTAAGAAATAATTTGGAGACTGATTTAGGCATTCCTCTTGCATATTTCCTGTTCAGCTGGGAAGTTCAGCTGTCAAATGCCAGTAATTGCCTGTTTGTTTTCCCACTAACATCTAAGATTCACTGCTGTCAGCTTTCTTCAGAAGGACTGTGCTTCCATTACTTGAGTCAAATCATTGCATTGCAAATGATACCATCCATTATCATCATGCCGTTTGCAGTCTGAGAGAGATGATGAGACAAAATGAGGGAATACTGCTTCCTGTCTAAAAAGAAAATTGTAAGTATTTGCTGCAGGTTGGGGAGTTGCTGAGTATATTTTCCAGCTGAAAAATAAATATGTCATGGGGATAGATAGTACTGTTCTTGGCTTGAGTGTACACACTAGGAATTTGTTAGTTTATTAATTCTACTCTCACTAATAAGTCCCTAAAGTCTCAATGGCTTGAGTGTGACTTGCTGAGATCAGCTATTTACACTAGTCAATGCTGTTTGAGAAAAAAAATAAATAAAAAATCAAGAGCTAGAAACAGAGATTTCATCCAGACAAAACATTTTGCTTTACAGGTACTTGTAAAATTTGATAAATCAGCAGCTGTACAGTTCCCTTGAGCTACTGTATTTAGACAAGTGAAACAGATGGTATGGCTATGCTTCTCCAGTAGAGAATCATAGAATCATTTAGATTGGAAAACACCCTTAAGATCATTGAATCCAACTGTTAATCCAGAACTACATAGTCTACCACTTAACTATGTCCACATCCTAAGGCACGTCCACAGCTCTTGCCATGAGTCTGCTCCAGTGCCATCTTCCCACAGGGTCATACCTTCTTTCAAGCTTCCATTTGCTCCAGCATGAGGTTGTCCATGGGCTGCAGGTGGATCTCTGCTTTACTGTGGACCTGCATGAGCTGCAGGGGGACAGCTGCTTTTCCATGGTCATCACCATGGGTTGGAGCAATCCCCAGTATCAATCAAGGCTGGGAGATCAAGAGCAGCCCTGTTATGATCTTTTCTTAACACAGAAGAGCAAAGAAAACTGAGTCTCTGTGAACAAAATGGATCAAACACAGAAAGGTTTGAAATATACCCCAAAACTTACTTAAAACAAAACAAGGTTAGAGGTTGGTGCTGGAAAAAAAAATTATATATTTTAAAAGTAAAAGAGGCAGAAAGAAAGAGAGGAAAGAAAGGGGGGAAAGAAAGGGAGGAAAGAAAGAAAGAAAGAAAGAAAGAAAGAAAGAAAGAAAGAAAGAAAGAAAGAAAGAAAGAAAGAAAGAAAGAAAGAAAGAAAGAAAGAAAAAGAGAAAGTGTGGAGGGGACAGGACAGGACAGGACAGGGAGAGTGAGCAGGGTTAAGTAGAAGCACCTTTTTGAGAGTACAAATGAGGTCTCCTTGCTCCCCTCCATCTGGTGNACTTAAAACAAAACAAGGTTAGAGGTTGGTGCTGGAAAAAAAAATTATATATTTTAAAAGTAAAAGAGGCAGAAAGAAAGAGAGGAAAGAAAGGGGGGAAAGAAAGGGAAGAAAGAAAGAAAGAAAGAAAGAAAGAAAGAAAGAAAGAAAGAAAGAAAGAAAGAAAGAAAGAAAGAAAGAAAGAAAGAAAGAAAGAAAGAAAGAAAGAAAGAAAGAAAGAAAGAAAGAAAGAAAGAAAGAAAGAAAGAAAGAAAGAAAGAAAGAAAGAAAGAAAGAAAGAAAGAAAGAAAGAAAGAAAGAAAGAAAGAAAGAAAGAAAGAAAGAAAGAAAGAAAGAAAGAAAGAAAGAAAGAAAGAAAGAAAGAAAGAAAGAAAGAAAGAAAGAAAGAAAGAAAGAAAGAAAGAAAGAAAGAAAGAAAGAAAGAAAGAAAGAAAGAAAGAAAGAAAGAAAGAAAGAAAGAAAGAAAGAAAGAAAGAAAGAAAGAAAGAAAGAAAGAAAGAAAGAAAGAAAGAAAGAAAGAAAGAAAGAAAGAAAGAAAGAAAGAAAGAAAGAAAGAAAGAAAGAAAGAAAGAAAGAAAGAAAGAAAGAAAGAAAGAAAGAAAGAAAGAAAGAAAGAAAGAAAGAAAGAAAGAAAGAAAGAAAGAAAGAAAGAAAGAAAGAAAGAAAGAAAGAAAGAAAGAAAGAAAGAAAGAAAGAAAGAAAGAAAGAAAGAAAGAAAGAAAGAAAGAAAGAAAGAAAGAAAGAAAGAAAGAAAGAAAGAAAGAAAGAAAGAAAGAAAGAAAGAAAGAAAGAAAGAAAGAAAAAAAAAGAGAAAGTGTGGAGGGGACAGGACAGGACAGGACAGGGAGAGTGAGCAGGGTTAAGTAGAAGCACCTTTTTGAGAGTACAAATGAGGTCTCCTTGCTCCCCTCCATCTGGTGTTCTTGGTGGTGAGGGTCCCCCTCACCACCAGAACCCTCCGACAGGGTTAGCCCTGAACCACCAGAAATCTCCGACAAGCTCTCGGGTGTGCTGGTGTGCTGGTGCCCTTGGGTGTGCTGATGGATGAGACACTGAATATTCCTCAGGAATGTGTTCTTGTAGCCCAGAAAGCCAGTTGTATCCTGGGCTGCATCCAAAGCAGCATGGGCAGCAGGGGAAGGGAGGGAGAGGATTCTACTCGTCCACTCCACTCTGGTGAGATCTCACCTTGAGCACTGCATCCAGCCCTGGGGTCTCCAGCACAAGAAGGACATGGACCTGTTGAAGTGAGTCTAGAGGAGGCCATCAAGTTGGTGAAGAGGATCAAGCACCTCTCCTATGAGGAAAGGCTGAAAGAACTGGGATTATTCAGCCTGGAAAAGAGAAGGCTTTGGGGTGACTTAATTGCAGCCTTCCAGTAACTGCAGGGAGCCTGTGAGAAAGATGGAGAGAAACTTTTTACAAGGGCATGTAGTGACAGGACAAGGGGGAATGGCTTCAAAGTGAGAGAGAACAGGTCTAGACGAGATGTTGCTGTGGGCGTGGTAAAGCACTAGAACAGGTTGCCCAGGGAAGTTGTGGATATCCTGTCCCTGGAGGTGGTCAAGACCAGATTGGCTGAGACTTTGAGCAATCTGATCTAGTGAAATATGTCCCTGTCCACAGCAGGGTGGTTGGAACTAGATGGTCTTCAAGGTCCCTTTCAACACAAACCATTCTACAGTTCTATGATTTTGCAATTTAATCGTCTGACAAATGCTGAAAGTGAAGAGCACAAGTTTGGTTGTTTTTTTTTTTCTGAATGTCTAGGATTCTGTCTGTCTATATAACTAATTGCAGCACTTACCAAAGTTTAAAGTTTCCAAAGCAATTATGTTTAAAGAAACAAGCTTTCTTTATCTTAGAACAGATTTTGGACTGGCAAAGGGGGCAGCTATGGCAGATAAAGGAGAACTTGGACTGATGCTGAAATTTGAAGGCACTAGTCCAGTGTATCTCTCCTGGAAAAAAGAACTAAGGTGACGACGAGGCTTTGTTGGGGAAAAGCCATTGAAGTTTTAAGGTCTAGGGACATTTAGAAATATCATTTTTTTATAACAGTTCCCAACTCAGTTGTGTACATGCTCAGTCCTATTTATGCTAAATATTCTTTCACAATACATGAGTCTTCTAAAGTCTTGCAGAGACTATACAGCTGAAGATAATGCCATAATGCCTCAGATTTTGTACTATACTGTGTTTTTAAATATAAATGACACCTATATAGCTATAGTATGATCAAAAATAATGTTCTGGAAAAAATATTCATATATATATATATGTAGTTATATTTAAGCCCCCTGCAATTTTTCATCATATTATAAATGCTCATTTAATATATTGTTTATGGTCATTTCTATTTTAAATGGAAGTAATGGCCTACGATGCTGCAAATTACAGAATTTAGTCTACCTGTGACACTTGCAAATGCCCTGGAAAATAGAAGTTATTGTTTTAGCTGCAGGTTTAGCATGATCCTTGAGTTAAATTCTGTAGATTTTCATCTTCTTTTACTGCTTTGTGAAGTGTTGAAAATAGATTTAACTTAAAACCAGCTCACATATGAAACATATATTTATCTTTTGGAAATACACAAGAAAAGACTTAAAAAGAAAAAATGAGAAAATGTATGCATTTTGAAACTGCTGATTATAAAGGCCTGATTATTACTACCAAACATACCATGCAAAAAGCTCTGTAACCAGAATTAACCAGCCTGGGAATTCAAGAACTGCAGAAAGTGCATCAAAAATTAAAACAGCCTGCTCTTCACTATTAGCAATAATGCTGCTGCCTCTAAGAATTTTGAGGATTAGGCTAATATAAGATGCCTTATATTTTCTGGTGTAATTGTCTTTCTCGACAATCAAAAGGCCTTCCACATGGCTACTAGCTTTCTCGAGTTTAGTACGAATATGTCAAGTTCTATAAGCAACACAGAGAAGAATCACTTTCGTCAGCTATGAAAATTGGTGTAATTCACATGTCCACACCTTATTGAAAAGACAGTGGATTGCATATATTTAAGAGAATGTGGCTGGGAATCAGAGCAGATTGTTATCTTGTTTATATATTGTGGAAGCTGAACTGTGACTCAGATGGGCTCTTCTGGCAGAGGGGGCAGGGCTCAGGGTTGTTTGCTGAGATTGTGTATTCAGTCAGGGTCCCATGGGCATGGAGCAAAGGGAGCAGAAGGGTAACAGCAGGCTTCAGGGAGTCTGACCTGAGCAGGTTCAATCATTCTAGAGACTCCTGCTGCAACAGAGAGCAGAATCATACTAGATTTATTTGTAAATATTTATTTGCAAGTCTAATAGAAAATATTTCAATTTTCAGTATTTGTAGATCATGCTCTGAAACATTGTTTTTTTACTCTGATAAAATCTGGCTTTAGAGATTGCAAGACTTCAGTGTTTCATTCAATTTTATTGCCAGCACCCCACTATCCATCACTGTCATCTGAGAAGGTTAGACTAGAAAAACACATATAAATAAACATACCTACCACTTACTTGCCAATCTCACATATAGTTCTTTAAAACTGTAATTTGTTCAACTCAATAATAGAGTAAAAGACCACACTTTACATGTAATGGCTAAATTGTAGAAGCAAAATACAGTGAATGGCAAACAAAAAAGCAGGGAAGGTGCTTTCTCTTCTCTAGGAAAGGTGATAGGGAACATTACAAAGGTGAAGATGGAACTGCCAGCTTTTAAGTAAGAGCTTCAATCAGCCCAACTTCCTTAACTGAGAAAAGCAATATGGAAGGGATTCTTCCTAATCTCATTCAAGTAGGATCTTTAAGCATTTTTATGCTTTCTTGTTATCCTCTCTGTTTTTACCACATGCAGGGTGTTTCATGTATTTTGGCCGTGAACCATATATTTTGGTTCTTGCCTCCCTTCCAAAATTTCTAGGTTAATTCTTATAGACAAGATTTCTTACCATTTGCTTTATTTTTTCTCCCCCGTATTTAATTTTTAGCTCACTTTTTCCCCCATTTTCTTCATGTGAACTTAGTGCTTCCTAGAAATGCATTTAAAAAATAAATTATATGCTTTTCCAAATAGCTTTTTTATTTATTTCCACAAAAACAGTGGAACAAA
Source organism: Irena cyanogastra (assembly GCA_013397155.1). Taxonomy (NCBI): domain Eukaryota; kingdom Metazoa; phylum Chordata; class Aves; order Passeriformes; family Irenidae; genus Irena; species Irena cyanogastra. The sequence continues at coordinate 85,525 of VWZV01006117.1, forward strand.
AATTTCAATAGTTTAAAAATACCTGGTTCATTTAGTTGTCAGATAGCTGTGAATATTCCTGCCTTGGAAAAAGTCCAAGATTATAAAGAAAAGAAAATGTATTGAAAATACTTTTCTGAATCAGGGTTACGTTAGCTGGTTTTATACAGATTGTAAATCATTCTCTAAACAGAAAAGAAGCTGTTATTTTTTTTTTAAACTTGTGGAAGTCTTTCTCTCTGTCTTCACTACTGACATGGAATCTCAGAACTTGCAACATGAAAATAAGGAAATATCCTGTTACAGAAATTACAGAAATTCTTCCTTTGCCATATCAGATTATCTGTCTCTCACTGCTGTCTCTAGAGAGCTTTTTAGCCTTGCATGATAAATTAGCACTTCCTTAAAAAAAAAAAAGCTGTTGCTGTGTGATCATTTTTAATACAAAGACCTAATTCAGTATTTCAACTGTAAATGCAGAAGACTTACAGTTTTATGTGAGTAAAATCAAACTAATGTAATGTAAATTTGACAAATTTTCCTCTCCAACAAACATAGATCTGTTCATGTGCATATTCATGGTCTTTGAAACTTTTGGACTTGCATTTTACAGCACACATTTCAGCATTACAATGTTTGAAAAAGGAATTTTCTTAGAATCCCATTTCACAAAGTAAATAATAAAGGTGATCTGACCTTGCCTGACATAATAACCATGGTCACTTGTTCATTGCCCTGTCTGGAAGTATTAATATGTTAAGTTTACAATCTACCTTTCTGCACACAGATTTTTGGTTAGAGAGAGACACTTAGGAAATATAGTATGCCCCATACTGCAGAAACTACAGATTTTAATCCACTGTGACTAGCATCAAGTCTGCACTTCTTTGCAAATGTTATTTTATGTGTGAAACAATGATTTGCTGAAAAATTAGGAAAATTACATTGCCTTTGATTTTTTTTCTTTTAAATCTGTGAGCATTTTTTTTCTTTTGATTTATTAATTTAGCTGATTTTTCAAATTATTTAGCATTCAGTATCTTTCTCTTCCCCTGTCCCTTTATTTAAATCAACAAATTATTTTTTGCATTGCAAAGGCTTTATCCAAACAAGAAAAGGTCTTTAAATTTCTATGCCAAGGGGCATAGATTACATTACAGTCAAGATGCAGATAAAGAGCCATCCAAAAAGTGTAAATAATTTGCAGAAATTATTGTCAATTTTTTTTCAATTCTGTCAGGACTATGAATCTGTTAAGCTATATTAAGTCCTTTAAATAAGATACAGTCTAAATTGTACTACAAATTGTAATGGAAATCAGTGCAACATACACAGTCTTAAAACACTTTATTTCCATTGTAGAATTCACTATTTAAACCAGAAATTCTTCCTACAAGACACTTTGGAAAAAAATTCTCCAGGATAAAATAGAGAATAATTTCTGGAACCATGTTCATCTCGCTGTAAATTTGTATTCCCTTTTGTCAATGCACATGATGATGAAAATGATATTTACTCTTGTCCTGAATATTTAATAAAAAGTACAGTTAATTTGCCTTTTTTTTTGCTCTGTGCTTCAATCCAGCTGAAGAGTGTGTCCATCAGCTCTGTGGCAATTCTTTCTACTCCAGAAAAGCAATGTTGGAGTTGGAAAATTATGTCACCATGAAATTCTGAATGACAAATTGAAATTAACTTACTGTTGAGAAAACCATGTTGTTTTAATTCTCTCTTTCCTTTTTCTCTTTTTTCTTCTTATTATTCATCTTCATTCATTCATTATTAATCTTCACTCTTCATTTGTTCTGCCTTCTCTAAACAATGCGTGCTTCACAATCGGATTGCTTCTGCAACCCCAGCAATTATGTTTTGGGTGAGAGGACTAGCTCGTATTTGGGAAACAACAATAACAGTTAGTGGGATTTTTATTTGCTGTAGTTTGCAATTTTTTTTCCTTTCTGAGGCAAGACATGTTTGATAATGGTTAGGAAGATCTTGGTGGTACTATATCATGGCATATTATGGCATAAGAGACAGTGCGAATAGGAGCACGTATCACATTTCATGGGCTACATGTTTTCTGCTCATGGTGTGCTTTGAGCCTGGTTGTAGCTCAGCATGTCTCCAACAGGCTTAAAAACATTGAGATAAAAACATTGTGGGCTGAGCTGTTATATCCTTAGCCTTATACTTCCCTTATCTCTTTCAGCTGCTTAGATTGATAGAAGCACTCTGTGTATACCTGAACTATTCCTAGTGATAAAAGTTGAGTTTCTGACCTGGTCTGAATGAACACTTTAAAAGTATGAATTTTAATCATGTCTGTATTGCATAACAAATGCAGATTCCATTCTCAGCTAACAGGAATATATATGCTGAGTCTACTCAAGTATTGTGGCTAAACTTTTGGCTGCTGACATACCAGTGCTCCACAGACTCCCTACTACATGAGTACTCAGGTTAGTAAAGGAAAAAAGTTCCATATTCCCCTCTCTGTTACACCAGGCACTGTTCCAGCTGGTATGTGACAGCCAACACTGAACAAGTGGGAATTGCTTTCTGAAAAAAGGCTCAAAGGATTTTATGTAGCACAGTTCTTTGAGGTGTTTCCTTTGTGTCTGCTCTGCATGTACAGAACATGACAAAACATCTTGCCTACCTGGTAGAGCTGAGCACCTGAGTGCAACACTATAGGAAAGCCCCTTAGCCTCATCGTTTTAAACTCTTAAGACTCTAGGCCAAAGACTCATTTACATATCGAGGCAGCTGGCATTTCGCAGAGAGAGCCCTTGCTCACCTAAAAATCTGGGATAAAGATAATAGTTTAAAAGTATGAAGCTGTTTGATCTCATGTAAAGGGTAAATATATCAACATAGCAGAGGTTACTTGATAAACTCTGCCTGATGTTGCAGAATGGCTGACCCCCGTTCTCCTATGGTTTTGTTATGAATGTTTTTTAACTGTAATTAACATAGACAAATATTTTCTATCTTCTGTTGTCACGAGATCATTGTTATTTCCAAAAACATGCAATTAATAAGACTTTTTTTGTTATGAATAGATATAGCTTCAAGAACAAGATTTATTTTATTCATTTATTAATAATCTGATAGCATACTAGGTGGAAGATGCCACTTTTAATTAATCCATTATTTGAATACATTTTCTGTTTTTCAGTGTGACATAATAAATTATAAAAAATCAAATGGTAACTTTGTGTTTTATCATTCAAAGTAATGCTATGCATTGCAGTTTTATCCCTGATAATATGGTAATACTTTATCCTTTCCATTTTACTGCATACATGTCCAATTTTATTAGCATGAACTTAGTAAAGATCCAACTAAATTCAATTATTAAATCCAACAATTAGTTTGAAGTGATATTGTGACTTGACTATACTTTTGCATGTGCTCTAATGCCTTCCAGCTGGACTGTTGTCTCTTCATGTGTAACATCATGTGGCAAGGATGCTAATATTGGATTGCCTATGACCATCTGCAACACGCCTTTCTCTTGGAAAATAACTCATGCAGCAGGAAATTACTCTAAGATATCTCAACAGACTTTCTATAGTCTTTTAAGTATGAATAATTTTCTATTATTAGTTCATATTTTTGTTTATATTAGTTCATTTTTTAGTTTCTGTTATTAGTATCAATGACAGCAACCCACTGTCATGCAGCAGTCATGCAACCAGGCAGCATGGAAGCTTGAAGTATTTATGTAGATTGTATGAACATATTATAAGCATCGCCAGTGTACTTAGGAGAGTCTTTTTTGCATACCTTGTAGTGTTACAGTAGTGCTGTGGCTTCAGTGTTTTCTAAACATTGGCTGATATTTCAGCTATAATAAATGAAGACCAGAAATGAAGGCACTGGTTTTGCACATTTGTTCCAGGATCAGTTTCACCACAACTTGTGAAGAGGGAAATCACCTCAATAGTCTTACTTGCTACATATCTACATATCTTACTTGCTACATATTTCCTTATTTAGAACATGTTAATTCACTGAGAATTTGAGAGGTAAATTGTATACCCACGGTGCATTTTTGAGCCACTAGGCAGTTAGAAAGTTTTCCTCATCTTTCTAATGCAGGATGTCTTTTGGCTGTCCTTTGCCATTATTTAGTTTTCCAATACAATTTTCTTTATCTGAAAACATCATCAGATAGTAGTCTGATGTCTAGATAATTGGTACAACCACTGAACATTATCAGGTACAATGTCAGAACTGGTAGGGTATTGTGTGAACTGTCCACTAACAGATTTTCAAACTCTTTGAACATATTATTTATTCATTGATGTTTACATTATTTCTTAATCAAAATAAAATGTAGATATAATACTGAGTGTATTCCAAAAGTTTTAGTGCATTCTATCATTTCAGTTACCAATTTTTAACCTTCTCATATAATAAAATCAGTTGTGTTTTACAAGAGCCATAAAAAATACCATTCAAATTGTACTCTTCTTTCAGTTTTTTAGTAATCTAATCCTCTGAGAATATTCCTGTATCTCTTTGAGGATTTAAGTTAAACTAGTCAGCTTCTACCTAGTTATCCTTCTTTACCTTTTGTGAGTACTGACACAATATTCTGTATTCTGCTAACACCAGTAGGTCAGAGTTTTTTTAGGGATTTTATCATTAATGTTATTTGAGACAACTAATTAAAAAACATTCATTGATGACATTCAAAGTCATCTTTTTCACTGACTTAGTGAATGATTTGCAACTTGTGGGAGGATTTTTTTTGTTTTTTAATGCAAAAATAAGTATTGACTTATACTTCTGATCATACATCAATGATAATTTCTTGCATTACACTACACAATGGAGAAGTGCAGAAAACCCACCTGATGTGTATCACATTGTGGGACTCTGGGTGGGTAGAATCTTGTATCTCTAACTTGAGAAAGGAAGACATGCAATTATGTTACCATTTAAAATGAGTAAAAAGGACAAAAATTTATTTCTAGGGTTGTTCTAAGCAGGCTAAGACAACACTTCCATCACTTCTGAGAGTTTCCTATAGCTCTGACATAGCAGTGCATGCACTGGTTTTTCTATGTTTATGTTCTTCCTGTTTTAAGAGGGCATGGAGAAGGATAGAAATAACATGCTACCACCAGTAGTAAAATATTGTATACCTATTTACCTATTATAGTTAAAGAGGTAATGGGATTCTTATGATTATCCACATTTTTTGTTTACTACATGACTGATATTTATTTCCCTTTAACCATTTGAACTTTTCTTTGCTGCTTTTATCTCACAATGAACCTAAATGAATGTTTAGATGAACTATATTCCTGAATTCTGTAATCTTGTCTTTCTTCTTCAAGTGCTACCCATTTACATTCAAATGTTTTTCTATCTGCATTTTTCCTTCCAGAAAATTTTCCTTGTAATTTTTCTTGGCTTTGAGAGGTGCTATTGAAAGGCATTTAGAGAACAATGCAAACATCAGGCACAATCAACATGTGTTCACAAAGGGGAAATCCTGTATAAGTAATTTGCTGTCTTCTACAATAAGGTTATCTGCCTAGTGGGTAAAGGGAAGGAAGTGGATATATATTTTCTGATTTTTAGTAAGGTTTTGATACTGTTTCTTACTAAATCCTTCAGGAAAAGTTGACCAACCATGAGATGAGCAGGTCCACAGTGTACTGGGTGAGGAACTAGCCAAATGGCAGGGTTCAAAGTGTTATAGAGAATGGAGTTACATCTGACTTTTGACTAGTCACCAGTGATGTTCTTCAGGGATCAGTTCTGGGGCCAGTTCTGTTTAATATATTTATCAATGATCTACATGCAGGATTTGAATGCACTGTTAGTAAATCTGCTGATGACACCAAACTAGGAGCACTGTTGACTCTCTCAAGGAACAAGGTGCCTTGCTGAGAGGTCTAGATAGATGGGGGCATTAGGCTATGATTAATGGGATGAAATTTAACAAGTCTAAATGCTGGATCCTGGACCTGGGATGCAATTATGCAGGTACAAGTATACACAGGGAGAGGAGTGGCTGGAGAGCAGCTCTGCAGAAAGGAATCTGGGGCCGCTGGATAACACCAGGAACAGTAGGAGCCAGTGGTGTGCCCTGGCAGCCAAGAGGGCAAACTCTGTCCTGAGGTGCATCTAACACAATGCATACAACCAGCTAGTGAAAAGAGGTGACTATCCCTTTCAGATAGGTATTTTACATAGGAAAATTTACAAAACCCACAGTAAAAAATACCTAATTTTGCATATTGAAAGAAATCGTAAGTCAAAGAAAAAGATTGAATCAATGGCAATAAGAATAATTTAAAAACCTGATCAAATAAAAAAGGGCTAAGGGAAAAAAAAGTATCATAAATGAGAGAATGAGGGAACCAAAATTAAAGCACCTAAAGTAAAATGTTAAAAATTTCCCCAGAATGCATTTCAATAAAATACTGAGCAGCTGAGCTTTTTCATCTATTCCACTTTTATTAAGTATTAGAAGTGTCTTCATGGGCAAATCTGGCAACAAACCTGTCCTTTCAATCTCCATTCACTCAGCCATCCCAGTTGTTTGATCTTTAGCATCAAACATTCTGAATGAAAGCAAAGGTGCACTATTCATACCATATTTCTGTCTTCACTGTCTTTGGCAAGATCTTGGTCATAGTCTATAGCATAAAAATTGGTTGCATAATGTTATAAACATTTTTACCAGCTTTCTTTTTCTACCTTAATTTTCTTCTTCTCTATCTCTGTCTTTTTTGCTTTTGTCTTTTGATAAAGAAAGCCAGTTTAGTGAACGAAGACTACCTTTATCACAGTGCTGCTGTGAGCCACAGGGAAAGAATAGCTAAAAGCAATCTCTTAAATCACCCGATCCTCTACAAGTTTGCAGGGTCTTAAAGGAGCAGCCAAGACTGCCTGTTGTGCATGCTGTTTTCTTCCCTGGCCTTTTGTGTAATTTGGCTTGTTCAGTTTTGAGTGAAGATCTGACTTCAACAAGGACAGCAGTAAAACCTACTTTTGACCATTGGATATAGCTGATTCTGCCTCAGGGCAGGAACCAGATGACCTTTCCAGACCTTTTCTACTATAACATTTTAAAATTTTCACAAAAAAAGAAGAAGTTATTACCATCTTTATTACCATTTGAAAGATGTTCAAACAAGAAGCTTTCTTTCAAAAAACTCTTAGCAGCTAAGGTAAAATGAGAAAAGTGATCATGCAAAACAAAAGCCTTTCTTGAATACTGAGTGTTTAAAATACTTTCATGAATTCATATTCTACATATCTAAGAAAATTATGGCAATTTTTAATAGTGACTTTAACTAGAAAAGAAAGCGGATCAATATATATTTTTTATATACATATGTGATTTTAGGACTACTACCTGAAACATAAAACCACTCAAAATTCCTTTGTGTTTTATAATGGCCTTGAAGGGACTTGCAAACATGGTGGGGGCTAAGGTAAGAAGATCTATTCTGTCCATAAAATTAGTAGAGAAAACAAAATGAGCAGCTACTGGTATCACAGGCAATTGCACAATTTAGGGCTTTGAGATTTTTTTCAGTCATTCTTTTTAAATTTTATGAAGAATTTGAGATTATAAAATAATTGTGCAGCTATGAACAACTAAAAATATAATTATTTTGAGTGGCCTGTTCAGAAAACTCTCTGCTTGTGTAGCCAGATTATATTCAAGAAATTCTGGGTAAAAATGTATGCTTATATTTCAGAAACAATATGTGTTTGTCATGTGTATGGCATGAAATGATCCAAGTAGAATTTCAGATCTGAATTGTTTGATGGAACTTGTGGAAGTTTTCCACTGAAAATATAGAATATCACAAAAAATGAATGAACTATAATGAAGGTTTTACATGCCACATTGCAACACAAAACACAATGGAACTGGAGAGACCAGAGATGGTAATGGTCACAAAAATCAAGAGCAAGCTGATTAATCCAGAAAAAGCATCAATGTTAGTCATGTTTCCTTTACATGAAAATAGTATTGCATAAAGAATCTCAGTAGTAAATGGAGGGTTATGGTAGTGTGAAAGGGAAAAAGGAGATTGACATCCATTTGTTATTCTAGGAATTTCTTGACTTTGGAGTGTAAACTGGAACATAAACAGAAAGGAAAGGTATATTAAGGTTCAGAGACATTATTTCAAGGATGACAATACTGAGATCTCTGGAAATTGAGGCAATGAACTGCCCTAAAAATGTTAGAGTGGGTATTTAACCTGTTATATCTATATTGCTGAATCACTAGTTTTATGCTATTCTAAATTTTTGTAGTGTTAGCCTTCCATTTGATACAAATTTTGCCCTATAAACAGGTTTGGTTTTTTTTTTAAACTGAGGAAGGACCACATATTTTAGGATTTTTTGCATGTATCCTAGGTGCTTATGCAAACAGATTAGATTTTACATTTCAAAAAAATAGCAATAACCTCCAGGCTAAATGTTAAATCCAACTCTATAGTTTATTGCTCATTTTTAACATCCTATCTATTTCTAAACCAGTATGCACAGAATAAAGAGCCCTAATCTGCAGGCAAGTGCCAAATCAATAGAGAGATACTACCCCAATAAAGTACAGTTGCAGTCACATAAAATTTGCTTCTTAGGATTCCAAACAATTAAGTCTGAATTGTGCACACTGAAAAGAGATTAATCCATTATTTTCTTGAATTTTTGAGAAGTTAATTTTATATATGGAATTTTATCTTACATGTGGTTCAAGTCCTGTGCATAATATCTTGTTTCCAAATACTGCATCATTCTTCCTCAAAATCATTCAATTTCACTTGAACTTCCATTCTCAGGTTACAAAGACAGCAGTAGTTATTCAATATTCTGCGTAAGCTCACCAGAATTTTTATTTTTGAAACAAATATTCATGACAGAGACCAAACTGATTTTTCTGCCAAATGCATGCTGAACTTTTAAAATCATCAGTGTACATCCATATGGAATACTTCAGAAAAATTTGTTTTCCTCCTTGCTGTCATCTTCACAGTTATTGGTGTGTGGCTTTTTAGCCATGCCTGATTTTTCATTGAAGAGTTTGATTTTCTAAGTATAGTTATTAGGAAGTTGTTTTGATTTTCCCTCCTCAAAATGGAAAAACCACAATTCAAAACAATGAAAAGTATAGTTATAAAAAAAAATAACTCTGTGTTTCTCACTGAATGAAGTCTCAACAATACTTTCAAGAAGGACAAGGGTACTTTATTTAGGCATGAAGAATTAACACTTAGCAAAGTTGAATTCATTAATCATATTGAATGGTTTCATTTGTTAGACCATGCCTGGACTATTGCATCTAGTTTTGGACTTCCATTAGTGGGAGGATGAGGATTTTAATAAACTAGAGTGAGTTCATGGAATGCCCCTAAGATAGTGGTGGCTCTCCTGTGGGAAGTGGAGGGAGCTCAGTGGAAGCTACTCTGTGAGACAGACAAAAATAAATCTATAAATAATCCTTGGCATTTTAAAAAGTCAAGCTTTTGCATGATCAGGAAATAAATGCATTAGACTGCTTAGTTTGGGAAAATGAACGATTTGAATTCAGAGAATGGTTTGGGTTAGAAGGGACCTTAGACATCATCTGTTCCAGCTCCCCTGCTGCGAGGATGGTCTTCACATTTGAAGCAGATAATGTATCTTATCATAACAATGTTGCTCAAATTAAAAAAAAAAAACAAAGCCAAAACCCAAACAGCACAAACCCAAACCAAAATCCATTGATGATAGGATTAATTAAAAATTGTGTCCATTTCTAGATCTTCTTTGTTGGTTTCTAATTCCAAGTATAGAGAAGCCTCCTTACCTAGTTTCTCCTCTTCGTTTATGAAAAGAATAATGTATAAAGACTAGTATGCAAAAAAAAAAGTTTATGTTTTAGTTTCTGATACTAGGGTGAAGCCTTTAAAATATTTACTCTTAGTGTCTTCAAACTCTGAAATATTGTCATTCTCCTAATGAATCCCTTTTTCCCTATTCTTTTTGCCTCTGTTCTTCATTAATCACTTTTACACTTCTTTTTAATCTCTTATTAATCTTTCAAATCTTCTTATTAAATCCCTCTTCACATGATTATTCATACTGAAAAGCCCTTTTACACAAGTATTTAGTTTTCCTCTTTGAATATATGCTCTAATCATGTTGACACATTTTACTTAAAAGTAAAATGTAAAGTAAGAGTTCTTCCCGGTCCAGTGGAAGTCTTCATTCTGAGAATGCAGAGACACTGGAAAAGGTTTCCCAGTGAAATGGTGGATGCCCATTCCCTATCAGTGTTCAAGGCCAGGTTGGATGGTGCTCTGTGCAACCTCAACCTGGTCTAGAAGTTTGAAGCAAATTGTTATTTCTAAGTGTGAAAAGTTTAGGCTTTGATAACATGTTCAACTGAATAAAATAGGATATGATTTTGCAAATCTACTAGCCATTTAAAAGTAAACTGTAAATCTGGTGGTAGTATCTTTGGAGAACAAATGTAGTATAAAGATAAAAAGCAGTGGGGAAAGCTCATTATCCCAGCAGATAATTTGATTATAATGCTATGCAAAGCATTAGAGCAGATTCTGAAAAAGATCTAATTCGGGTCATAGAGGTAAATCGAACTTACAGTACAACATGATTTTATCTCATACAGATTGTGTCAGACTAACTTAATATCTTTTTAGATAACTGAACTTCCTAGAAAAGCTAATAAAGTAAAGCTACTCTACTCAGACTTACAATAAACGTTTGATAAGATTTCTTGAAGGAAAATTAGCATTAAACATTGTGATTGCAGTGATTGACACAGGGTTTGATTAACATAGAAGTTTGTAGAAGGGACACTATTCCCTGCTATACTCAAATAGCAAGAGAGGCTGAAGGAAAATCAGCACAGACACTTCTCAAGCATCAGTGTTAGAACTGAACAGATATGCTATATTTGTTTATGACATTGAAATGAAAACTAGTTGTACAGTTGAGAAACTACAAGGTTCTAAGCATCAAGAGGATCTGTTCATTCTAAGGGAAGGAATCACACAAAAGTAATGCAATTTAACACCACAAAGTTCAAATATATATTTTCAAGAATTAATAATAAAAACTTGCGAAAAAAGGAACATTGTCAATCTGATGTGAGGAAATGGGTAAAATATCTGGTGATATTTATAGGAGGTGAGTATGAGCTGCCAGAACAATGTAGCCTTGAAACAAGGCTACTGCTGTTGTAGAATGCATTGAATGACACATTCTTCTAAGTGAAAGTGGAATGTAAATAACACTACACAAGGTATCAGCAAGGCCTCATCTGGAACACTGTGTACATCTCTAATCATTTCTCTCAGGAGTGATTAATTTAAATTGCATCAGATTTAGAGAAGAGATATGAATAAAGTAATGGAATATTTACCTTACATAGAAAAGATTAAGAAGAGCTCTGTTTGCCTAGCCTAGCTGGGGAAGGTTAAGAGGGGATATAATGACTTTTTATAACTACATTGAGAGGGGATATATCAAGGAAAGAAAAATCCTTTAATTTTAAGAATAATATTAGTACATGATAAATAGCTATGAATAACTTTAGACTGGATATTATATAAGGTTTCAGATCATTTGGCAAGTGAACTTCTGAAATGATCAACTGAATCTCTTAGTGAGGCACAGAATCAAAATTGCTTTACAGTGCAGTTTGTTAAGCCTGTAGAGGCATTGGATAACAATTCCCAGAGACAAGAATACTTTGTAAAACTTTGTAGTTTACTACCTCTGCAGTTTGAAAATACAATGGAATGTTGTTGGGATTTTTTGTTGTTATTGTGGAGACTTTTTTGGCAAGCCGTATGTGTTTTATTGCATTAGGTAGAGTTCACAGCCTGAACCAGCTGCCTGCTTGCACTGTGGATTAAATTGATTCTCCAACCTGGAGTCACTATGCTTTTTTTTTTCAAGATTGAATAGTCAATGACTGGTAAGGATTCCTTTGTTTATTCTTGATTGTTGAGAAAGATTTAGTTTAAGTAACAGTTTAAGTAAAACTATTATGAATTATATTTATAAATACTTGAATTGACCTAGTTTAGTCTTGATCTTTCCCCTTTCATAGCTCATTGGAGATGTATGATTTTGTGGTCTTCTACTATATATATTTAGTATTTATTTAAGGTATTTAGGCTTTGGGGTGGTTGTGGTGTTGCTTTATGGTGTAATTGTTTTTTAGGCCCTTCCACACTCAGCATCTAAAGTATGTTATTTTACCTAATTTTAAGTATCTGTATGCCTGAGCAACTAAATCTTGACATCCTGACTGTCTTTTAGTCAGTAGAAAGAAACAGGAACCTCCAGACAACCTTTTATGGATTTCATTTATCATAGACACCTTCTAGACAATTTGAGAAAAGAGCCTCTTCTTTTATTATTTTGTGTTTGAAATATCAGAAGAATAGGGCTGAAGAACGCAGGAGGTTCTTTCCACAGCTATTGTGCTACATTCCTAAGCAATAGAAAGGTAACATGTCCTCTGTTTCAGGAGAGAGAAAGAACTTGAGTATTTGATCATGTAGCATGGTGTTAGAGACTATAGAGGTGGACAATATTGGGCAAGTCTCTAGTGTTCTAATGAAAGCAGAAAAGAAGAGCATTGGAATGTCTGTAGCACTCTGCAGCATATTGCTCATGTTTTTTGATTTTGTACTTTCACTAAGCTTAATCTCATAGTAATTGATTTCTTTTTTTCACAGTCCTTTTAATTTGTTATGTAGTATAATCCTGAAAAAGGTAGAAGAGATAGAAGGGCTGTCTGGCATCATAGAAAGTGAGACTTGCTCAACTGGGCTGTATACTTGACTTCATTCTTAACTTCCCTCTCTAGTAACTAGTCTGTCCATTCAGTAATTTCAGACCAGGGACAAAATGTCTGAAGATTTGAAATTTCTATGAATATTAGGAAAACCAGATATGATAGGACATGAGATAAAAATCCAAATCAGTGTCTTTAGTTAGAAAGTCAATTGTAATTCAACCTCTCATCTATTTTGTAAAACAACCTCAATGTTTTCAGTATATATTGCTCATTGTATTTCTGTGTACTGGGTTTGGGTGGGATAAAGTTTTGAGTTAAATTTCTTCAGGTTAGCCTGTATGATGCTGTGCTTTCAACGCATGGCTAAACCAGGGCTGATAACACACATCAATATTTTGGCTACTGATGAGCAGTGCTTGCACAGTATCAAGACCTTCTCTTCCCTCCCACCCACTGGCTCCCAAAGGCAGCAAAGTGGAGGTGGCTGAGAGACTGGAAGTGAACAAGGTCAAGACAGCTGACCCAAACTGACAAAAGAGATCTTCAATATCATAATGATGTAGCACTCAGCAACAAAACCTCAGGGGAGGAAGGTTGGAGGGGGGACATTCACGGTTATGGCATTTATCTTACCAAGCAACTGCTCTGCATTTGAAAGCCCCACTTTCCAGTGGTTGTGTTTCTGCCTGCTGATGGGCAGAACTGAATTAATTTCTCTTTTTGTTTTGCCTGCAAGCACAGCTTTTGCTTTTATTATTAAATTGTTATTACTTGATTAATAAATTTCAACTTCTATTTTTCTCTCCCTCACTAGTAAGAGGGAAGTGGGTGAAAAGGAGATTGGGAGTTTTTTGACTCACCAGAGTCAATCCATCAGATCCTAAAAATGAATGTATTCCTCTGAATCATCTATAGCTTTATATCGACCAGCTGACAGAATACATGAAATGGAGACCTGGAGGGAAGAGCAAACTGCCAGTAAGAGAGAGAGAGAGGTGAGAGTACTGGAGGAGAGAATATCAATTCACTGTCAATAAACAGAATTGACTCAGATACACAAATTTTATTACTTATTTATCTACCCAGTGGAAACAGTGTTCCAGCTAACTTTAGTCAAACAGCACAACCTTAAGAGAACAGGGAAAACAGCTTCTAATTTTATACATACTTGTAGTTATTAATGAGATTGATATCAGAATAAATTCAGTCTTCAAAATTGTAGGAAAAGTTATTTGTTTTCCAGTCCATTTAACAAATATTTGCATTAAACCAAACAAATGCACACAATAAATATTTATTTACTTGAAAAGGATGATTCTCTCTAAGTTTCCTGAAGTCAGAGACAAGGTGATAGTTTGAAACTCAAAAACAAACTAAACAGACTCTTGAAGAAAGCCATGAGCCCTGGAAAAGATGCTCTCCCTTACAGCATATCCTGCAGGGAAAGAATGACCTTACCATGAGTAGAGATCTACAGAGTATTTCTTATACAAATTAAGAATTATATTCTAAAACAATAGGATACCACGACAGATAAAAATTGAAAATATAAGATTAAAATATCATACATTAAAAATACCATCCCATGAGGCACTGTTACATCACAGTACTCCACTGAGTGTAGTAGATTTGAACCTTATTTTCCACTGTCTTGTTTTTGGAGATTAATCAAATCATTTATATACTTTTAAATAGTTTTAGCTGTGTGAATTATCATTTGGCTTGTGGCTAATCCATCCAACTGTATTAAAAAAAATAATGTAATTCAATTGAACTGCAGTGAGTATTTCTGAACATCAGTAACCAAGAATTTATGAACACAAACACATGAAGAATCTAAAGAGTGCTCTAAAGTCATCTCTTAATTTTCCAGAGCTGCACTTACTTGACCAGCAATCTGGATATTATTTGGCAGCAGCACCTTATTACAAAGTCTTTTGTCAAGCTTCCAATTAAAAAAAAGTGATCCTTATAATATACTGCAAATTAAATGTTAGCAAAAGTGTGTTAAGTGTCTATTATTTTTAATTTCTACTTATGCTGAACATCTGGTTTTCAGACTCCTTGCACAGAACCCCTGAGGAATCCAAACCTGTGCACAGCTCTATTTCACCATCTTTTCCATATAAAATGAGTTTCAGCCTGCTCTTTGATCTAACTTCAAGTGGAAGGCCAGAGCAGACAACATTTGGCAGCAATCTGTTTAGGTAATTCATGGTACTTGTCCTTGGTATCTCTAAAATTGTGACAAAGTCTTTCCTTCCTAATGAGGGAAAGGAGGAGCAGAGGAGATACTGGGTGATTTTTCAGCAGCCTGTGGGCTGGGGTGATGGGATGTGGAACCAAAGCCCAGTGGGAGCATCATGCACCTCCTGCTTTTCACCCACCTGGTCTTCTGACTGCAAAGACATCTAAAGGCAGGGGGATCTGGGGAGGAGAGCAGGCACAGGAAAAGCCTGATGGTGTATTTACAAGCATTTGCCATGGCAAAAGTCTAATTTGACTGGAATATAGGCTTAAAATGAATGTTTGCATGTTTGATACTGGCTTAGATTAGTATTCAGGTTATCTGGGTTCTGTTTCTTTTGCTCAGAATTATTTGTGCAAACTGCTCAATCCTTTGGTTTTTCTCTGTCTGACAGAGAAAATGGGGACACCCTTGTTAATAAAACCTTATTGTAACTCCTGGTGTGAAGCAATGCAAATGTAATTTTCACTGCAGAAGACCTTTTAAGTCATCTAGCAAAGCAGATCTTTTAAGTCATCTAACAAATAAGAAAATAGGAAAACCAGAACTAATGCTGATCAAATGCATATAGATACACACCTAACTATGATTAATTTGCTCTAGTCTTATCATGCCTCTGGTCATGACACAATAAAAGACTATACTTTTTTTCTATCCAGATGTTTTGCTTTCTGTTCAGTTCTATTTGAAACACAAAAAGGATATGTTCTGCTTTTACTTACTCTATATATGACAACATTCTCATAAAACTTAAATTATTTCTTCTGAGATTTTAAATAAGGGAGAAAATGGATGCCTTTTTAATGCCAATGTGCGGAAATGCTATGAAATGCTATATTTGCACTTAGTCAGTTGTGACTAGAATTTAACTTTTTATTTTAAACACAGCTTCAGATTCACTATAAGCTCCCAATCTACTGTGGAGCATGATTACATCTGAATATTTGACACTTTTTTACAGAATGAAAATACAATTTTTGCCTTCTTCTATAAACATGTCTATATATATTCATGACATTCCCCAACTAATATTTGTCACCTGATAGGCATATTAAGTATTTTTACTTTTTACAACTATCATACACTTTCATCTGGTTTGAAACCGGGTTTAATGAGGGAAAGTAAGTCCTATTTGAAGTGTAATAATAGAAAGCTTTATGACATAAAATCTCTGCACTTACTATTCATTATAATGAGGTGATTCCAAAATGTGGAAAAATGCATGTTTATTTCCATCAGATGTTGAAGATGAATTTTCTGAAAAGCAAAACTCCTCTTGTGTAAAATCATAAGTTTATGAATCTAGCTTTGTGTTTGATAATACTTGTATTTATATGTGTATCTAATAATGCTTTTCTGCTTGTTGCTTAGGATATTTTCTATTCACTTGAAAAAAATAGTTGAGATAAACGCTTTTGCAAATCCAAGTTATATATTAAAATGCTCAGAGTATTGTTTTTCTGAATAAATTAAAATATTATTGAAAGTGTTTATTGAAAAGTGTTAAACCTGTTATCACTAATAATAAATTTCCTCTTGGTGAATCATTAGTAATTCAGATCTGTCTGTTAGTGGAACATGGTTATTTAAATTGATGCAAATATTTTAATTTATTCTCACTTCATAAACATCTGATTTATTAAAGAACAAACAACTTAACTTTCAGGTAAATCTGTCTGAGGGATTTTATTTCTTAGAAAGGTTTTGTGCTGCCCTGAAGAACAGCCATGCATAAGGTAGGTGTCAAGTCACATAAAGCTTGATTTGGCATCTACATTTGAAAGTGAAAAGAAATAATATATTTATTAGAAGCTGTACCCTATCTGATATTGATCTTAGAAGCTGTACCCTATCTGATATGTCTGATATAAGAATATACAAATAACTTTCTAATTTATTTCAGTCATTAAAATGATACACTAAAGTCAAAATTGTAATGAAAACACAGTCTTCAAATATAATTTCTAAGGTCTTACTGAGATTGACAAAGTATTTGTGCCAAAAGGTACAAAAAAATTACTTTAATTGTCTGTCCACAGAACTTTTTGAGGTTACAGAATATGCTTTAGCTCAGAGCTTGTTCTTCCATCTAGGTATTTCACATTTCTAAGCATATTTATAGGAAATTATTTCATTCTGATGTCACCATAACCAAATGCCCTAGCTTTTAATTTATTTTCTGGTTATCCAGAGCCTAAGCATAATTTATTTTCTTCACATGAATCTCACCTTAAAAACCTGTTCTTCTACAGAAATATACTGGTACTACTTAGGAAAATTGTGTTTCTGGAAAAGTCTAAAATTGGTCCACTTCCAAACTTTCTACAGAGTTGTTGAAACCTGTTTGTATTACTATCTGTCAACCTTAACAGGAGAGAGATAACAGCTTCAGATCTGGTTCATATAAAGTATCAGAGAATGGAAAGCTCCAGTAATGTGTGACCCCTTTCTTAAAGGGCAGTAACAATTCCAATGTGAAAATGCCTGAAGGGCTTATAGGGCTTTAGAGCTGTAAGGTTTTTAGCTTTTGGGGTTTTCTTGGTTTAGGTTTTTTTTTACTTATCTAATACTCCTGGCAACAGGCTAAGTAATTTTCTCCAACACTAAAAAAATAAACTTCACATAGTAGTGGATACACTCAGTTTAAAAGCGTGGATAGCTCTCATCTAAAGATTCCCAAAGCTCATATCCTCTAAGTGATAACAGGTGGCAGAATCTTATCTCTAAGAAATGATGATCATCTCTGGGGAGTTCTGTAGGAGATATATATGCAATGAGCATGAATGCTCAAAATCTGTTAAAGTAAGTGAGAAAACTCTCACAAGGCACACTGGGTTTTGTACATAACAGGTAAGGAAGGATCTTCAGAGAAGGTAAAACTTTTGGCTTGAGGAGAGCTCTGACATTTCTAAGCTGTTGAGAATCTGTACAATAACACTCAAAGGAACTTAGTGAGCAGCCACTGGAAAAGGATCAGTTTTTATTCAGTCACTTGACCTCTAATGGGATATTATCTCTCCTACTGGATTTTCTTACATGTTTTATTTGTAACATGTCTTTTTTTTCTATTAGTCCTGATTTTAAAAGTCCTGTAGACTCCAAGAGTGGAAATATATGTGAAAGTAAATAGTTTTTTAAACTCTAAATGCTGCTTTCATAAATACATCCTACAAATATCCCTTTTTATACTGGGGAATAAATTTAAAATGAGATGAGACATGCAGAGCAGAAATATTCCCAGCTCTGCACAGCATAGAGGATACAGAAATAACAGACATTTCTACAAAGACTCAAACACTGCTGGGAGGATGAAAGCTAAAATAAGTCACCTCTCTACAGAAGCATCAGTATCATTTATATGTACTGTCAAATAGTTCTTTACTGAAAAATCTGTAAGAAATCCCTAAAGTCTGAATAATGTCTAAAGTGATTCTGATCACCAGTGATCTTGGAAGAGGGAAGGACAGGGTAATCATTCTAAGGGAACTTTGAGCAAGGACAACATAAAACATGGAAAACACATCTACATTCTTTAGGATACCTCCAGAGTAGCAATTTAATTTAAAAAAAAAAGGTAATAGATGGGATTGAAATCCCAAATATGAGGATACAATCAATCTTTCTAGGGTTGCTGAGAGAAAAGCTAGACACAGCTCTAGAGAGTGCAGTTTGCAGTCTGAGCTCCCAAGATGAAGATAGTGCAAGACAAGACAAAGGCAGTAAGAGAAAATAATTTACTACTTGAATGATATTGAGTTTAAGGACAACATTGGTAACCTATCTTCACTTTTGCTTATGAAGAAAGATATTTTACAGAAAAAAAACCCAACAACAAACAAAACTAAATGCTGTTACTATCAGTCATTGAAAACATTGCAACCTCTGTAGCTTTACTGTCTTGCTTTCCTCATAATTTCTTTCCTCTTCAATCTTCCTGGATAATGTTTATAGCATCCTAGCAATGTTTAGTGCAATAGACAGAGTGTCATTTAGAATAGAATGTCAGACTACATTCACACAATTTAATTACTCCAAAAAAAATCTAAGAGAAAGCCACAGAACAATAGTGAGTATTCTTTTAGAAATGTAAAAAAAATGCAAAAATGTAAAAATGTAAAAGTACTTGTATTAAAATTTGTATTTTAAATTCTGCTGCACAAAAAAGCAAAATTTTCTGTTATGGGGAAAACTAAGATCCATCTATAATTAAAAAATTTAGAGAGAATACATCATAGCTGTAAAACTATGTATTAGAACTTACTGTTTAATTATAATATTAATAGTCTACTTACTAGAACATTTTTGCTCTCTCTCTTTCTCTCTGGCAATAAAAAATATAAAAAGTTCTTTTCTGTCCCTTGTTTTGAAAGGCCTAGTTTCTATTTACAAAATTGTTCTGAAGTTATTATTTTTAATAGCCTTTTAAAAAAGTGTGGAATTTGGTTGAAAAGCCAAATCAAATTAAAATTATTTTCAGTCCATCAGTTGACATGCTCCAAGTATTCAGAAATATTAGTGGACACAACCAGTCTAGTTCTTTACACAATTCTGTCTTTAGATATTAGGTGGCACATATAAATATCTACATAAATACATGAATTTTATACAATGGAATTTTTAGAAAAAGTCCTGAGTCATGAGCACACTGTGGTTTTATTAATATTTAAGAATTTGAATTAAAGGCCAATGAGATTGCGTAGAATGGAGATATGAGATGTTTCTTAAATGACACAATTTTCCTTAGAAATACCCTGTACTTCTTGAACACTTAACCTCATGATTAGTCTAGCCTTAGGAGATAAAAAAAGAAGGGGTTATCAAGTTGTCATTGCCTAAAGAGCAAAACTGAAAATATTTAATAAAATTGCACAATCTTTTTTATATTTAAAAGCAGTATAACAGTATGGTTCAGACAGCTCATTCACTTGAAGTGAAATTATGTTGAAACATCAAAATCTCTAGTCTGCTGTAAGACTGCATTTTGTGTGGACCCAAAATTCCCATTCACATTATTATATCAGGAATATAAAATAATCATGATACTCTTCTCTGTTCTGTACTAACCAGTTAATAGTCTTTATTCTCAGTAAATCTATAACATAAGTCTGAGGTTTATCTGACCAAATCACAGTTATTCCTAGTTAGACAGCTAGTCTAGGATAATCTTCAAGACTTTCTTTATCACCTCTGGAGTAGCCTCTTTCCTTTGGACCCTTCATCATGTTTTATATTAAGCACCAAAAGCCATGGAATAGAGAGATGTTCAGTTGCCATTACATGCAGAAAAACTGTTTGTGACTAGTTTAAATTTCTACATCCCACTTTTTTGACAGCTATTGTGTCAGTCACATCTTCAGTATTCTTAGGCTTTCTTTACTAGATCTTTTAAAAACACCTTTTTTGAGATAACAATGAAAACATTAAGAATATGAATGAGTAATTATTGGAAATATTATTACAGTGAAAACTTTCCAGTAATGTGATGGTCATTACATTTTGTTTCTTGTAGGCTAAGGCAACATTTTTTTACCATTCCAAACATATATGTGAGTTTCCTTGCCAAAGATCAACAGGATTACATCAACTACCTTAGGAGAGAATTGAGAAAAGCTTTTGAGCGGCCAAAAACTTTAAGTGATGATATTTTTCACAATCAAGAAAAAAAGTAAAATGAATGCAGTACCAGAAGGCAAAGAAAAATTCAGAGTTCTTTCACCAAAATCTCTGTGTCTATGTTTTTTCTCTCATATCAAAAAAACTGCTCAAGAAAGTCTGTGCTATAGGAATAATGCATGCCTGACTGTTTAATCTGGGAATACTAATCAAGCCTCCTCCCTCATAGCTGAAAATATCTCAAAAATCACTCTTTATATACATTACTCTATTTAATCAACTATAACTGTATTTAATCAATAAAAATTCAACTAGATTATTGGGAAGAAGTTGCTATACTAAAGAAAATGGTGAAAGGGAAATGATGGAAAGGACTGAATTCAGTATTGCTACTGAAAATTTTACTGAAAAACTATGTGCTCTGAGCTTTTTCAGTTTCCTTTGTAGCTGAAAGTAACTGGACAGAACTACTTAATCAGCTAGTGATTCTTTCAAAGTGGTCTTTTCTGTTACAGAACTGATTAACCTGTAATGGACAATTTTGTCCAGAATGCAGAGTTCAGTGAACAATGTCTTTTGAGGATCAGATCTGTTTTATCCCCTGCTTGGCTCTCTCTTCATATTTGCTAAAGAGACTTGAAAAGAGACAATGTTTCAGCTGCTTCAACAACATTCAATAGTGCTTGGAAGACACTTCAACATGCTCAGTCCTTATAAATAAAAGTTTCCAGGTTTAAAGTTTAGAAGTGGCGACAGAAATGTACATTAAGAAAAGCTACAAAAGAAAAAGCAGGAGCTATGACAGAATTAAAACCCCTTAAAGTTTATCTTAACCTTCAGGGCAGCTTTTAATCCTCATCTAAACATGTGTTTTTGTTCATCTCCCTGAAGTTCTCAAAGGGTTCTCTGGAATGAAAACTGCAAACAGATTTGAATTAGAAGTTTGTATTTCTGGCAAGTCTAAATAAATGGTGTCATGCTCATGGCTCAAACCATGATATTTATGCCTGCAAACTTTGCATTTGTTTGGATAAAGGCCTTGCAGCCTAAATCTTTTAGAAGATGAAGGACACCAAAAAAAAATTTAAAAGGTGCACACACCATCCAAATAAAAGATTTGGCATGTATTTGCCAGATGAAAGCAAGCAGGATCTACTATTAAAAATCAGATCTGGTTGAAACTGAATGCTCACAAATTAATTTTCTTTACATTTATACCTCAGTGGCATTGTTTTGATCAGTTGAAAATCACCAGAGAAAACTGGAGGAAAAGGAGAGAGGGCAAATGAAAAGGGAATGCTAAAATCTTTCAACTGTCTTACACTCGATTCAATTGATTTTATAGTTAAACAAATCACTTCTGCTAAATTAAATATATACTGATTATCATTTACTACTGATGAATAATTAAAATTCCTAATAATGATCTTAATTGTAAGGCACATTTGTTACATTTTAAAACTTGTATCAAAATGAGGTTTGCATGACTGCCTGGATGCCCATATCTAAATACTCTGTATATTACAATGACTCTGAGCTCTTCACAATTCCCAAGAGTTTCTCCAAGGTTCTCCCTGCATGGATTTGGGTTGACAAGCTTCTTAAGGTCATCTTTGCCCAGGTTCAAATCAATACTGTCAGATCATCTGGCCATGGTTACAGCAGGACAGTATATGAGGTTACTTTACTAATGCCTGCATTAGTAACTGGGTAAAAAAAATCATGGTCTTAAATAAAAATAGTTGTATCAGTATGATCCTATCTATTGCTTCTCTTCAGTCCTTCAAACAGGGATGCTTCCCTTTTTCCCTGCACTTAATGATACATTTTTAGCAATTTCTTTCAGCATCAAACAGCAATGTTGCATTTTCTTGTGGTATAGTCTGAAAGAAATATATACACAGATTTGTACAGAAGACTTTGCCCACTGGGCCACTGGGCTGTTGCTGAAGCAAAGCAATTCCCTGAGGAGACTGTGGGTTGCAAAGCAACTTCTGTTGAGTAACAGCAACAGAAAAACCCATTAGTATAAAACATTGAGAGATTAAATTTTGGGGTAACCTGCAATTGAGGTCAGATGAAGGGTTCTCAATAACCCCAAACTACAGAGTATTATCTTTGGTCCTGGGGTTATAATAGCCAAATACTTAGATCTTTCTCCCAGCAGGGAGATGTATAAGAACATCTTGACATTTTTTACATGGCTACAAGGCTGGTATTTGCTAAAAGTAGCTACTTAGGTTTATTTGTTTATTTTGGTTTTCTTTTTTTCCTTTGGCCATCTGATTTATTAATGCCAGCTATAACCAGATATTATGACAAAAAAAAAAAAAGGTCAACATTTAATGCATATAAGTAGCACAAAATTGTGTACTCTGACAAGGTCCTTACAAGTGTTTGTAAACTCCCAGTTTTCGTGCAGAACTTCAGCAGCACTATTGTATGACAGTTATAAAAGGTATATATTGCCCAAAAAATATTTTGAACATGACTCACAAAAGTTTTGCAAAGCCCATAGTCTTTTAAGCAGATAAAAATTAAGGTTATATGTAAGTTCTTGTTAAGTGTTTATTAGTGAGAAGTGGAAAAGGCATTCTTCCTCAAATTAGCCCAGTCTTCCAGCCTCAGAGTGGTCATACTATTTACAAGTGTGATCTTTAATTCAAGTTATTCTGAGGTTGTGATTGAATTTCTCTGCCAGAAACCTTTCCAGTCAGGTACCTTCAGGAAAGCATTCAAATTATTGGGAAGGCAAAATGGATAATCAGGGGACTAAAATGAGTTCAAACTTGAGTATTGAAGAAAGTACCCAGAGAAGGTAGGAAAATCCATATACAAACCTCTTTTATTATACCTCCTCTGAAGTTTGCAGCACTAGGAACTGGAACTATCTTATCATTTTTAAATGAAAGTAAATGCTGTAAAAATGTATCACAAGAAAAATAGAATTATCCATATGAAGGCATAGAAAAACTCTGGCACTGGCATAATGTAAGCAGTGTAAGCAATTTATTGAGTTATAAGCAAAAGCCAGAAATGGTATTACCATACCTCATTGTTAACTTGAGGAGTGAATGAAACACATAAAAATTTATAAATCTATAATGTTTATATAAATTGCTACAGAGCACAGTGCTCAGTGCTAACAGATCAAGGGTGTTGGAAGTGTTAGCATTATAGCAAAAACACAAACTGATGAGACTGTTAACTTGCTTCTTTCATAAAATCTTATTTGATGGCAATAGAATAGAAGATGAAGTAGAGGACAGTAGGTCTAAGACAACAAGAAGCAATCAGTGCTGAGGAATCAAGGCAAAAATATTTGGAAAAAGTCTAAAAAATTGAACTTTTCTGGACATCTAAACCTGATCTGCTTAAACTGGCATAAATACATACACAGAGAATCTATAGATATTTCTTAAATAACTGCAAGAAATTGATTTTACTAATAGCACATGACAGCAAAACCAGATACAATACCTCTATATATAACTCTACTACTTCTATATTTAATTGCAAAAATTGTATTAAAACTGTGAATGTGATAAAAATTCTTGATATGCTGTAAAACACTTGGAATCCAATTTTGTGGGAGGAAGATCAAATGCATGATACAATTTTATGAAAGCAACGTAGCTAACAGCAGTTAGTGCTCATCCCAGGGACATAAGATATCCTTGTTCAGGCTAAAACCTTCTTTCAAAACAGTTCTTTATAGAAGGAATTGTGCAGAAGGACTAACTCTATTTTTACTTTCTTACTAATCAATATTGTTTCATCTCATTTATTTCCTGAAGGTAAAGAGAAAAAAAATCTCATGGGTTGTGGATAATTACAATGGGCAAAGCAATAGTGTGCTGGTATATTGCTCAAATAATAAAGAAATAATGTAGGATAGCAATAAATACCAGTACATTAGATGTGCTTTGCACAGTAGCAACAATTCTAATAAAAGTTGAAGGTTTGAAAAGTTAAAACTGATCTGAATAGTCCGTGAAGAGCAAGCCACCTGTTCTAAATTTAAGGAACAATTTCTTTTGAAAAGGACCCTGGGAGGGTAAAAACCACATTTCTTAATGTTTGCTAAGGTCATTAGCAAAACCTACAAATGTAACACATAAAGTTTCAAAGAGTAAATCATGAATTTAGTATCCAGGACTTGATAATCTATGATTCTACATTCTGAGGTACCTAAATGTGGGGCTGGATTTTCAGGGCAACCTAGAGAAATCTCAGAACAGGCTTTGGGCTTTCCCAGGAGAGAGCTGCTTTCCTTTCCAAGGACAGCTCTGTGAGGAATTTCATGTTCTCAGGCAATGGACTGATAAAGGTTTTTGTAAACTTCCCTTATTTTACAAATATCCCTTTTGTTTACTTTTCCTTTACTGTTCATTCTCAAAACATTGTTCTCTGCCTCAGCTCAAGTGGTGGCAGAGAGGCGTTGTGCCACCTGGCCAATCAAACAATGGTTTGCGAGTGGCGGTATAAAAAAGACGCCGTGTTACAATAAAGGGATAGAAGCCTTCTGATCTCAAGAAATGTTGGAGACTCATTTCATGCATATGTAACAGCAACATCTAAATACAGCTAACATGCTAAATATCTGCTCCTCTAACATTTTAAAAATCAGATTAATCCAAAATGAGTTTGGATATTTCCAATAATCTTTCTGAGACAAAGGTTTGTCCCTATATTGTCTGCTTTTCCCTGAAGAGAATCCTGGGAGAATTAATATGAAGGCTAAGTAACCCAGTCTCAAATTATACAGAAAGTAGGGAATTCCTAGCATTTTCCTGGAAATTCATAGTGACTAATATTGACAGACTCCCAGAATATTCTGAGCTGGAAGCCACCCACAAGGATCATAGAGCCCAACACTTAAATGAATGGCCCATCGAGCCATCAAATCTACAACCTTGGCATTATTAGCACCATTCTCTAACCAACTGAGCTAATCTCAGTGGCTTACTTCATCAAGTCATAGAACTGACCATGCAAATTCTTCTTTTTATTATGTATTTTGAATGACAAATACAGGGACAGAGAGATAACCACCATGAACATTAAAGATCAGAACTTTAATAACCTGTAAACGTGCAGGTGAACTTCACCTGCAAGTCCTTTGGTATCTACTAGTTCCTGGGGAACAGCTTGCATAAACCAATGTTCAATGGGTTAGTATCAACACTATGTAATTTAAAGTAGCTTTCATCTTGGGAAAATGCAGAAAATGATGTAATTTCCAAAGAGTCTAGTGAAAATCAAAAGGATAAGTACTATATTTCAATTAACTTACTCTAGTGTATTCAAAAATAAGGCACTAATATTTATATTAACTGCTTGGTAACAGACATGTATTCAGCTACACACATTTCTAAGACAGGAATAGTCAATATGACCTGGTTAAAAATTAAAGCATCTTGAGGAATAAAGAAGGTTATATTGATTCCATTTTACTGAGGTTGGAAGCATTTTTGATGTTTAGGAAAGTTTAATTTTTTAATCCATCTCTCTTTATGTCACCAAATCTATGGAAAATCAATTTCTTTAAAAACCATTTTCACCACTTACACTGACTTGCTAATAAATTTTCTCAGTATTTTTTCAGTAATGTTTCCAAGTTTTCCTAACACTCACTCATCATAAGCTTCTATGTCCCTTAATCAGACAAAAGATCTCTAGAAATGATAAACAATTGTTTTGTGATCCTTAAAGGGCAAAAAAAAAAAAAAATAAAAGCAGCTCACTTAGGCAATCCCTTCACTTCATATAAGACTGTTCAGATTCAAGAAGACCATGGTTACTGTTCCTAACAGCAGCTGTAAGTCTAAGAGAATTAGTATATAGATGTCTTCATCCATCACAAGTGAGAAATCAGTTGTCAGAACGGTCAGTGCTGTTTCCTTAGTGTAACTTGATTTAATGCCCCATCACTTAAGGTCAAGGAAATTTAAAGGCTGCCCTGAAAATAAGTGTGCTTACTTTCTCCAGAACTGTTGAAATGCAAAGCTTGCAACAGTCACCAGATGATGAGTTGGTAGAGAAGAATTATTTGGCTTTTTGTCTACTTATTGTCTGCTTATTTTGGAGAAAACTATAACTACTGTTTCTGTAAAGGAAGGAAAAATGATAAAGTTTAAAATGTCAAATAGCAAAAAATCCTATGGCTACTAATAGTTTGGAAAATTCATACTGGATTTTTTTTTTGTGGTTCATCCAATTTAAAGACTTCACCCTTAGCCTACCCTGTAGCTACTGCCCTAAATATTTCAAAACCATCTGACCTTTACATGGATATTGCCTGATCTTCATTCATTCTGACATACACTCCTTCCCAAGTGCAATATATTTTACTGTGCTTTTCTGATTTAATACACTTATTTACAGATTCTTCTTGAGATACTAAAGATCTAATTAGAGACATTTCTCAGATGATCTTTGATCTTGTTAGTCAAAATAATTAATACCTATGCTTAATTAACTGCTGGTTTTAGAGAAGTTTGTTTTCTTTCAGCTTTCCTTAAAATTTCTTTGGTAAGGAGCTAGAGTTCAGATGTCATTTAAAAATTGCAGTCCAACCTCTTGAGAAATCTGAAAATATTTTACCCAGATTCCAGGGTTTAGAAATCTGTTTTGTTTCATCCCTACATCTTTATCGCCTTAATTCACCTATTTTCTGTTAAAGTGTTAATTATGGAATTACCACCATGATATGAAGTTATCATACTTAATTTTCTCAATATTGATGTAACTTCAGAATTACCAATATGGCAAGTATGCATAAAATCAATAATCTTCATAGGAATCTAGTTCTAAAAGGTAAAAAAAAAAAATTTTACTTCCAAACACTAGATTACATAACAATCAGAAAAGGTTTTTATATTTAATTCTATATTGCTTTTCTATAGCCCATTTTTTATAATATTATTTTTATAATATGGTATTTTATTAATATTTTTTACTATTCTAATTAGTAGTAACATTGTCTGAAACACTTTGACTGCAGCACAGTTTATTACTAATTGCTATGGGTTCTCTATCCATTTTCTGACTCTGGAACTCTGGAAGATGTTTCTCCTTTCACATGATTGCAATGCAAGGAGACCTGTCCTTAATTCAATGCGTGAAACCCCATTTCTTTCAAGCTAACCTCTCAGGAAACAGAGTTGAAGTAAATTTTTACTTCTTACATATATGTCTACTTCAGTTTGGAAGATTCACTTAAGTGTGATGCATTCATACAAAAAAAACCAAATCAAACCAAAGCAAGCCAAACCAAACAAAAAAAAAGAAAAAACAAAAAAAAAGAAAAAACCAAAAACTAACAGGAATATATTTATGGCTTTCACAGATTTCCAGGTTATCAGGCATCAACATAGTGTCATAGTATGCCTCTTTATTTTTCAATCTTTGTAATTGGGCTATTTTACTTATGCAAAAATGACTCCATTAAACTAATTCTAATTAAACTTTAGAATTTTCTAATTTTCTAAAGTTTAATTTTCTAAAGTTTAATTTTATAATTAAATTTTTGAAAATTATGCTTCTTTGCTTTCTCCCATCATCGAATGGAGATATTTTCCTCAAATGTTTCTGTTTTCCTAGAATTTCCTTCATGAGGTCTATTTTTCTGACATTTTGTAGTCTTTCTCAGAGAAGACACAAGCAGAGATTAAAGTTGATGTGTGAAAAAATTGTTGAATAGATGTATAGCTATGTTTCACTGTAAAAGTTTTTATTTAATTTTCCTCTCTAGTCTGTAAATGACAGACTTGTTTCTTCAACACAGAGATCAGAAATGGAAAGATATTGAGCTGGTTGACCAGGTTTGTGGCAAGGCTTTTTTGTTAATTCAGTATGTCGTCTAATGTGGCTAAGTAGGAGGTGGGGTACCTGATGACAGTAAGCCATGATCAAAAGTAATGTTTTTATTGGACAGAGGTTGAAAGGAGCACATTAAAATGGCTTCTGATTTCTTTCTGCCCTTATTTTGGAATATCCCACTAGACACTATGCAATGATGCAACCATATTTTAAACACAGTAAAGGAATTGACCTATCAATGAATATTTGGATATCAATCTATTCTATCCAAATTGTTGAGGGATTTGTTTCCCTTAGAAGATGTCTAATTCTTTTTATTAATAAAGATGGTAAATATCCTCATAAACCATGTTTCAAAATGTAATCTGAGTTCTGGGAATGCTGTGGAAGCAACACAAATTCAGACCCTATTTATTCAGGATAGCTCTTGATGATTTAAAATTGATTTAAAGCTCAGCACATAGAGCCAGCTTGGAATTAATTTTATAAAAAGGTTTTAATATTTTCTTAATTAAATCAGTTGAACTCACAACTTCTTTGGAGTATTTTTTTCACTCTGAACAAAAACATGACCTTGTTGGGCAGGTAAAGGATTGTCTGACAGTAGTTTCATAACATGCCTCTCATCTAACTAATATGCTCTGCAGTCTCCACAAACTGTGCACAATACAACTTTTAGTATTAATTTCAGACAATGAAGCCTACCTGAAAGAACAACCCAAAATGATGAGCCTTCAACTACATCTGCCCATCTCTAAATGACTAGATTAACTTGGAACAGGCTGAAAACAAACAAACAAACAAACAAACAAAACCACAGTTGCAGACTTTTCTAACACATTTGGGGCAGGAGGTTACAAAAATCTGGTGATGGTCATTGGGAGATGCCAGTGATGATTTAAGCCAGTGAGCTGATAGAAATAAAAGAAGTATAAAGCAGGTGAATTACAGGAGCAAACATACAGGTCCATCTGGCATCGTGGGGAAAGCTGAGCCCAAGGTGGAGATTCCTGTTTGGCACAGCAGCCCAACCATCAGCCAGGGCTTGGCATGTTGACCCTGGGTGAGAGTCTTGCCCCTCTGGTCTGTGCTGCTGCTCTGCTCTGGACCAGAGGGGCTGTTTTGTGCATGCCACAGAACAGAAATCTGAAAATAAACATCAATAATCACATTCTTCTATTCTATCTATTCTTCTTAGCAAATATATTTTGGATTAGAGATCACTGATTATTGTGGTTCATTCTTGTAGCCACCCCTCTTAAAAACTGCAAAACATTGGAATTGCTTTTGAGGTAAGGAGAAAAATGAAAAGAGAAAAAAAATCTTGTAATTACAGTTAAAAAAAAGACTCAAAATGATATTGATAAAATTCAGCATGGGAAATTTTATATCAGACTGTAACACCTGTTATGAAAAAAACATATACATTACTAACCAGAACTCAAGCCTACTTTGCTCGAAAACTACAGTCATTATTAGTGACATGAATAATTCACTCTGATTAAAATAAAAATGGGCATATAAATATATATATGTGTGTTAGTACATTTTCTCTTTCTTAAAAATAGTGTTTACTGGAAAACTAGCAAACAATTCTATTCAACTTCTTTTTGGTGGGTATATGAATAGTTTCAGTTAGCACTTATAGGTTGACTATTAAGCATTATGTCATTTTATTTTTTAACTATTCTGCACATTTAATTCAATGTGTATTTTTCCCACTCTCTTTTTTCTTATATTGGGAGTTTATCCTTTGGGTAAAATAAAGAAAGTAATTACTTTTTGTCAAAATGGTGCAAGAACATAGCTCTGAGGTTATGAAACAGACTTCATTAGTAGTGTATGTCTTCAATTTTTTGCTATTATTTTAGCTGCCCTGAGACATCTTTAAAAATGAAACCTAGCATTAATGGACCTGAAATAATAATACTAACTGTAGCATAGAATATTTTAGGAGTTATACTATAAATAAAAAATAGTCTTTCACATAAGTAATTGCCAAAAGTTTTACAAATTAAAGAAACTCGGTTTGGTGGTTTTTAGCTGCAATTTTACTCCATGAAGGCAATGCAATCCATACTGTTCCATCACTAGCAGTGGTTTCCAATGAAACATGACAAAGAAACTTTTAATATTTAGTTGTGAAATTATTCGGAAAGTTCTTAGGGAGGCAAGAAATTATTTAATCCAATTGCTGTAATTCCAAACTCTTAGATGGTCTGAGGATTTAATTTCCATCTCAAGTTCTTTGCTGATAGAATTTGGTGACTGAGATTTAATATTATAACATTATGCTAGTATTTCAATGAAAATGAAAAACAAAATCATGCAAAAACAATCCACTCGAAGTCAAGTATTGCATCTGTAACCACCTCTATGCCTAAAAACTTGTGATTCATTGTCAAAATTCTTAAGTTTCTCAAAGACATACAAGTCTCAAAGGGAAATATACCTGAAAGTTTAGTGTGAATTGATGGCTATGAGCAGAGATTCCTATATTAATTCCCTCCCCAGAAAGGAGAGACAGGGATGAATCTCAGCTATTAGATCTCAGCATCAGAGAGGTGCCCTGGTGACCATTCCACACTGTCAGCATTCCAAAATAACTTCTTGCCCTGATTGGTGTCAAACAGTAATCGGGGCTATTGTAATGAGAGGTGGGGGAGGAGTGAAGGACAAATAAGGTGGAGTGACATTAAGCATCCATAGCCAAGAAAATTGCTTCAATACCTGAAGGCATACCTTCTCTTTGATTTTTTTTTTCCTTATCTAAGTGTAGAATTAAGGCTGAATTTGCTAGACAAACTTCAGGGTTTGTTGGGGGGTGTGTGTGTTTTGTTTGTTTTTTGTATTGGGTTTTTTTTAAGTAGGTTTAGGCTCTGAGAAAGAGCAATCTCTGCAACCTTTACAAGTATATAAATAAAATTGTTGATTTTGTAACAGTGCTTGTTTGCTCAGCTGTCAGTTTCCAAGCTGCAGATTTGTTTCATTTTGTAGACAAAATTCATGTGACTGATAGACAACACTATTTTTTTCTTTTGATTTGAGAAGAACAGCTTTGCAAGTATATTTAACAAGTTCTTGAAAATGGATGAATCGTTTAATTTGGTTTTTTTAATTTCTTGTTGTCAGAAATATTACTTAAGTAATCCAACATAAAACCAATAATGCTGTCAATCTGTTCTCTACTACAAATTCTTAAAAAGACATATCAATGTATCTATAGCAGGAGAATAAAATCTGTTGCCCATCTAATCATCTTCTTGTTTATTTTTAGTGTTAATATTCCTTCACTCATCCAAACAGTTTTCTAAAACTGGAAACAGGCATGCAAAGTGACTTAGACTGGAGATACTCATCAACTGCAATTTGATGAAATTGGTGCTGCAATCAAACCTGACTGACACTTACCAGACATTGCATTGACTTGCTCTCATTGCCAAGTGAACAATCATTTATTAAAAAGACTACTTGATTATAATGAAAGCAGGTTACTTCCAAGTATTTTTTTAGGCTTTGCAAAAAAGACTTAAAAATTAATAGAAAAGGGCCTCCAGGTGATTATCAAAGAACATTGCAACCTTGACTTGACCATGAGTTATGACCAAACAGCATAAGATGCAGCATACAGGACAACATAAAAATGAACTGAGTGGGATGAGCCATGGTAGGGATCCTGGACCAAGAACAACCCTACCTGAGACTGCTGGAAAGGTGTAGTGTGATACCACCAGTGTCTGACTTGATTGATGACATGTGCAACAACCCCCCACTCCTCAAGGACAGCGTGTGGGGAAAAAAATGCATATAGGCAGAGAGTCCCTGTCAGGGCTGAGCTGCTGGGCAGCTTGACACTGAGCATGGCTGGGGTGATAACTCTGTTTCCTCAGGTTCCTCTATTCCAACCCACTGAGATGGTGCCAAGGCTGTCTCAGCTAATTCCCATTCAGTACCAGTTCTTTTGGGATCTCAATTAGAAAAACACAGGTTTATCTATTTTATTGTGTAAAGGATAGAATTTATAGAAAATATCACAGCAATCTTATGTCCCACCCAATGCTGGGAACAGTGTCTGTTGCACTGCTGGGTGAGAACCTTTTTGACTAGTTTTTTGACTATGGCATGCTGCTCAGAGTTCAGACCTGTGGTGGAGGTGGTCATTCTCACTGTATCTCACATTTTTTTAGCATTTTTCCAACTGAGCAAAGCTATCAATCTTTTACCTTCACAATACTCAACTTTCTACAGGATACATGGGGGTTCACTTTGGACACTCTGTTCTTACACCTCTCCTTAAGAATGAGCTGGTAGAGGACACAAAGGCAATGCATGCTGACATCAGAGCACACGCTCAGCTTACAGAGCAGTCACTCGGGTACTAACAACATACAGATCTCTGCAACCAGGGCCTATGGTTATACCCTGCCTATATTGGGACTGAAATCACAATCTACTTGTAAAAATGTCTTCCTCAGTGCCCTGCTACAGTACCTGTATGTGAGTACCTGTGTGTGTGTGTGTGAATGCTGAGCTATTCCTGACACAGCCCTGCTTGGTTTACTTCACAAATCGATCTCAGCAGTGTCCATGAATAGGTGCTCCTTTTTTTCCGCATGGCATCAACTCCTGTTAAGAAAGATTTTGTTTTTATGCTACACATGGCCAAATGTTGCACTGTAAAGCAGACAATGTATAAGCAGGGGAAGTAGAAAGATATATGCTGCAAAGCCTCATATGATCATGTCTGTGATCCATAAAACTGCATTCAGGCATTGTTGAAATGTATGCAAATGATATGTTCTTTATATATGGGTGTAAAAAAAGTTGATAATATGTCCTTAAATTACTTTAAAATTCTTTCATTATTATTATTTCACCATTTCTTAGATCCAAAATACTTTTAGCTGAATAGGCAAAATTTACATATGTCATTAACTCCATAAAATTCATCATTTCTTCATAATATAAATATTAAGAAAGTTGCAAAGAACATAACACAGACAACACAATTACCTCCCACAAAAACTGTAAAAGAAAACCGATTAAAGTCTAGCAAAAAACATGAGGAAGAAAGAAACATGTAGTTACTGGGACTGTGAACAAATCACTTGTTTAAAACAGAAAAAAAAGGTTAATGTCTAACTTGGGAGAAATGGAATTGTTTGATAGCTCAATAGAGAACTGCCTCATCATTATCTCAGACTTCAAATAATATGGGTTACCTAATATCCTAAATTGCAAAAGAAAACCCCTCTACTTTGTGGTTTAGTGAGTGTAATGGTGGTTAACCTTTATAAGCTGTTGCATAAGCTAAGTGCTCCCATTAAACCAGTGGAGAAAACATTTACATAGATTGTGGAAACTACACAACATCACTTATTCCCTCAGCTGCTGGTGACTTCAGACTGTGTTCACATTTATAATTTTTTTTAAGTGGCTGAATTAAGAAAATTAACAGAGCATTGCCAGTTCAGAGATCTTAAATGATGCATTAAGGGACCAGTTAGTGTGTGTATGTGAAAAAGGAAACAACCTAAAAGTGGTTATTAAGTGAGAGTAATTTAACCCTACCACATGTCCTAGAATTTCTGTATCAATGAAGACAGCTACTAATGATGCCAGCGAGATGCATCTATATTATGTGCAAAAGAAGGAAGCAATACAAGACCAGTATGGTCAGATGTCATGAGTTTCCTTTGTCATCTCATGATGCAAGTAATTTTCAGTCAGTACAGTAATGTGAGGCAGAAAAAAAATGCAGGTTATATTTCAAAAACCAATTTCAAAAAGCAATTTACAAGACTACAGAACTGTATATGTAAATTCATGACTTTGCAAATTAAGAACGGATCAAACTGAGAGTGACATACTATAAATTTTATTTGTTTAGTTTAGATGACAGATTGCGTTATTTTACAATTTAAGAAACAATAGCTACATTGGAGCATAATACAAGGTTACTTTTTAATTGTAATTTAACACAGTTTTATCAGACATAAAATAATTCATAGAAAACCAGATTTAAACTGGTTATTAAACCGCTGTCTGATTTTATCAGATAAAAGCAGTAGAGAGCAGATCATAGTTAAGACAAAACATAAAACAGTTTCTCCACAGCATATTTTTGACTAGTAATGCATACCAAAATTACCAAGTGGAGAGAAGTATTATGTATGTGATATTGGCTGATATAACTTAGTCTGTTGGTCTACCTCTTAGATTAGAACGATGAAGAAAAGCTTATCCAGAGAAGACTTAAAATATATCTGTGCCATCCTGTTGGCTTTTCTTTTTTCTGAACTATCCTCTTAACTTTTTAACTGTCCATATTTGATGTGTTTGTCACAGCCAGGCTCTAATCTAGAGTGAGCAAAGCAGTTCTCCAGACAGAATAATTTAGTTATTATTAAACAGTTTAGTTATGTCCAGATTCCTTGCCTTATTTCTGATGTGTTTTGTAAAGCAGAAAATTTGAATAAAACTAGAACTCCCATAATCAGTAATGTAAACCTTGGCCATGAGCATGCAGTTATCTAAGATGTGACTTGACATAGTCTCTAAGCCATACTTAGTATTTCTGGTTGAGTGTACTGCAACTATGTGGTTTCTTCCCATTCTTATAAAGGAGCTCCTCAATGAGCTCTTTTCTATCAAGGAAAGACCTTCAGAACCAAGGAAAACAAATTGAATAGAAAATTCATGAAGTTCATATTAAAAAAGTTCAAGAACTGGAAGAAGAAAGGCCTAAGTCTGTCACAGAAAAATGTCTTTGCCTTTGAGTTACTAGTCCTTTTCTTTACATAATTTTATCCTGGATCTGAGAAAAACGTCCTGTATGAAAGCAGTATGAAGACTGATACAATTGTCTTCCAAATAAGCTCCACTTGTAAGGGGAAAAAATCCAAAATGAGGCATTAATCCACGTCAGCCCTCTTATAAGAAGGTGGAAGAGGAATTACTGAGACCAGAGTATTTTGGTGAAAATCTCAATGCAAGATGCATTCTTGGGCTGCTGGAAGAGTTTGCTGCTTATTCTAAACTCATTGTCTGTGAATAAAGTGGCTGTAGGAATGGCTCTCTTCAAGGATGAGACATCATGGAATCATAGAATGGTAAGGAGTTGAAGTGAATTTTAAAGATAAATTTGTACCCAATACTCCTTGTCCTATTATGAGAGCTTCTGATAGATTCCTCTCCAGCTTCCCTGTAGGCTGCTTCAGATACTGGAAGGTTGTTGTGAGGTCTCCATATAACCTTCCCTTCTCCAGGCTGAACAGCCCCAACTTGCTCAGCCTGTCTTCGTCAGGGATGTGCTCAGTCCTCTTATCAACTTCATGACCTTCCTCTAGACTTGCTGACACAGTTTCATGTTCTTCTTATGGTGGAGACGCCACAGCTGGATGCAGTACTCCAGGAGGGGTCTCACAAGAGCAGACTGGGAGAATCACCTCCTTCAACCTGATGGCCACATTCCTTTGGATGCAGCCCAGGATAAAATTGGTCTTTGAGCTGCAAACACACACTGCCGGTTCATCTCAGATGTTTCATAAACTGTCACCCCCAAGTCTTTCTCCACAGGGCTGCTCTCAATCCCTTCTCTGCCCAGTCTGTTTGTGTGTCTGAGATTGCCATACCCCAGGTGTAGGACCTTGCACTTTGCTTTGTTGAACTTGATGAGGTTTGCATTTGCCCACCTTTCAAGTGTGTCAAGGTCCCTCTGGATGGCATCCCTTCCCTTCAGCTGTAAATAAAGGGTTCTGTAATCCCTAAGGCTTCAGAAAATGTTTATATGAGTTTGGGTTTGGCTTAGGATATGTTACTGAATTATTTGCCTTTTTCTTTCTGTCTGAGAAATACTTGGTCGTTTATGATAAAAACTAGGATTGCAACAAATGCATGGAAACTTTAGTGATAGCTCTATTCCCATAATTCACAATTCTATATACATGTTACTATAAAGAACTGCAGGTATTAACATGGAGCTAGGATCTCAATAGATTTATGCAAATTTCTACTATTTGAGCTTATTGTGCACAGACTACTAGAGAACATTTTCTGGCATGCATATACCTCCATTTTACAGTTAAATTAACTTCACAATTATCAGGATTGGACTTATTCCCTAAAAAGCACTAATGATACCTTTGCAGCTTATTTAATATTAATTAAATGATGGTTATTTTTAAATTGACGCTTCTTTATTTATGCTGGGAGAAGTCCTAATTTTCAGATACCAGTATAGGCTCTAGCTGCTCTAGAACTCAGGAAATAAGGCAATATATCAATGAAATATATCAATAAACATATATACTGGACTATTGGAGCAATAAAGCAAGTAATTAAAATTTCTACAACACTTTTTCACTCTGGCAGCTCAAGCTGTAAAAATGTACCTAATAGAACACTTTATTATTTCTGAAATGGTACATTTTCAAGTCCACATAAAGGTAAAAAGAAAAGCTCTTCTAGATAGAAAATTTGATTGTAAACCAGTAATTGGCAAATTTATGTTTAATAATACTAATGCTGAAATATTTTGTTTTATTTTTAACCAAAAGCCCCAAGATAAATGTCTTTTCGTCAAAGCTCTACCTTGTAGTCTAAACAGTTTTTAATTTTTTTTTCTCCCTATAAGTGCAAGGGTTTTTTGTGAAAGTAACATCTATTAATTATAACAATCTCAGTAATTGAATCATATGACGATTAAATAATTTTTGCAAACTTAGTACCTATGTTCAGCCAGCTTAACTAGTCATTTTTAAATACACTGTTATCAACTTACCCTTGTTTTATTTGAATTAAAAAAACAAAACAGAAAAACCAGATTTATAAAATGTTCTATGTAATAAAATAGTATTTTCAGTGATGCATTGTGGTATTTGTAGACTTCTCAATCTGGCTACTAAGCTCATGAGTGTACTTGAAAAAGAAGCAGTAAAACTAATAATGAAATAACTGGGACGAAAATGTATGAAGATACAGAGCTACAGATACATAGCTGTTTTAAATGTTAAACAGACCCTAGCACTGTAGGATACCTGGATTTCATGAAAGCACTCTAATTTAGTATTGAATTGCATCTGCTATCAAAGTGCAAAGATATTATCAATCTACCTTATTATTTTATAATGAGATGTTCCACACTGAATTACTCTGTTAGCTGCAAATCTGAATATAATTAAAATGGTATTTTTGAACAGCAGTTTTATTTTAACTGTCTTGGTAGATTGCTTGGCTAAGCATTGAATTTTTGATTCAAAAAATCTTTATCTACTTTTACCCCAGTGGATGAGAAAGCATGTTGGGTTTTTTTTTTCCATGATTCAATAAAAAGTTCAGTGTAGAACCCTGTATAAGATCAAGAGTAGTGCTAGCAGCTTTAATATGTCTAAGTCAGCACTGAGATGCACCAAATCTGTTCTGTAACATGAACATTTCAAGAGCCCTGAAACAAAGTTTTGTGAGAATTGTGAACTGTATGTCGATTTCTTCCCATGGCTTAAGCAGTTCTAATACCCAGTTTTAGACCAGAAATTGCTCATTCTGTTGCTTTGAGAGCAGTCTGGGTGCAGCTGTGTGGATTAACTTGCATAGGAGCAAGGCATATCCTTGAACACTGTCCTTTGGTCCAGAACACCATTTCACTGCTGGCACACTGCCTGGGCTGGTTTTGGTCTGTGCCTGCTCATACTCATCCAGATAATACTCAGCCATATTAAATGATATCAAAAGCCAGAAACCACACTAAATAAGAATAACGAATGAAACCTCCCAGTATTTGCAGAGAGAGATTAGATAGTTGCTGGCTTATCCATGTAGGCAAAGCCTTTTCTTTTTCACATCCGGTGACTCTGTGTGGCAATAGAACAAGAGCACTAGCTGAACAGAGCATGACTCAAGTCTCTAGTATATACAGATAACTAGAAAGGATGGTTAGACATACAGCAGGAGAACCATGCCACCAAGTAACTTCCCTTTAGGCACTGTTTTGAAGCAGAGCCTGTAATGCACCTAAGTTTCCTGCCCCATCAAAGAAGGATAGGAGTTTTCAGGGTCATCTGAGCAATGTTCCTTTTTTCCCAGCTGGGGCACAAAACTTAGATGAGATGGACCTCATGCAGTATTTTCAGTAATAGATATAGAAAGGAGCTTGCTTTTATGGCCTACCTCTGAGCACTGTTTGACTCTTTATAAATTATTAAACATTCATGCTCACTTCACTTCTGTGATTAAAAGAGATATCCTCCATTTACAGCAGAATAACTGAGATACAGAAAGATTAAATAGACTTGTCTCAAAGCCTACTAAAGGCTGCTATTGATTTGAATGAGAATTAGATCAGGCCATTTGTGAATTTACTTCCTGAGAGAGTGTGAAAATCCATCTAAATCTATTTATAGAACTAATACTGTAATCCAGGCATGTCCCTTAATTTCTGTATTGCTATGGCTTCCTGAAAAAAGTAGTAATTTTTCAAATGCTCTCCGATGTCTCGAAGAAATACATCATACATATATATATATATGTATGTAATAAAATATATATATATGTATGTGTAATAAAGTGTATGTTTCAAAGATGAAGTGCTCTGGATCTGAAGATTACATTGTGAGAGGCAGACGAGCTTTCCTACCCAGCAAGACCTTAGAACCAGAGCACAGGGAGCTACCCCAACCTCACCTCGCAGGCAGGAAGTGGCAGAGTTGCAACTCAAAGGCAGCTCTGACTTGCATGGGTGGAGCCAGCAGGGACCACGCCCAGCCCCACCTGGACAAAAGCCACCCTCGGGGAGCCTGTCCCAGCAAATTTTGGGATGATATGGAAGGGTTAGAGGGAGAAGTGCTAGTCAGGGCCCTCTGCCGCTGACACTGTAATGTGCTGGCCACAATGGAGCACATTTGCAGTCTTACAGAGATGAGCCAGGGGCTCCTAAAGTAACAGAATCTGTCACTGTTACCGTAACAAAAGACACAGACTCCAAAGGCTGGGTTTGCAGAAATTCTACTTTTACTAAAGCTTCTTCGTCTTTTATACACTGTTCTGATCCAACTGGACCAGATTGGTCAACTAATCAATACATTTCACTTGGTTGGCTAGCTAGCTTAACGTCCTAGAACAAGATAGAAAGTAAGAAAGAACAGCACCTGCAGGTTGTTTAGACTTAAGCTATCATTGTTTATTTAAAACTGCTCAGATTCTCATAAGCTGATCCTGGGAAAACTTAATTTTCTCACTCTCTGACCAAGCTGTGGTAACCACAAGAAACCAACAGAGAAACATCAGGGAAATACCTCAAAGGAGTTAAGTTCCTGTAGAAAAGCTGAAAGCCCAGCTGAGGTGCCTTCACACGAATGCACGGAGTATGGGAACAAGTAGAAGCTGGAAGTCACCAAACACTGCTGGAAAGTTATGCCTGCATCCCGGGCTGCACCAAAAGCAACAGAGCCATCAGGTGGAGGAAGAGGATTCTGCACTCCCTCCCACTCTTGTGCAACCCCACAAGGAGTACTCTGGGGTCCCCAGCACAAGAAGGACATTGACCTGCAGGATGAGTCCAGAGGAGGGACACCAACATTATTAGAGGGATTGAGCACCTCTGCTACAAAGACTAAGAGAATTGGGTTTGCTCAGTCTGGAGAAGAGAATGCTTCAAGATGACCTGTGGTCTTTCACTACCTGAAGGGAGCCTGCAAGAAAGATGGGAACATCCTTTTTATATGTGCCTGTAGAGACAGGACAAAGGGCAATGGCTTTAAACTGAAGGAGAGTAGGTTTGGTTTAGGTATTAGGAAGAAACTCTGTTGTGAGCGTGGTGAGGCACTGGAACAGGTTGCCCAGAGAAGTTGCGGATATCCTGTCACTGGAAATGTTCAAAGCCAGGCTGATGGGGCTTTGAGCGACCTGGTCTAATGAAAAGTGTCCCTGTCCATCGGGTTGGAACTCGATGGTCTTCAAGATCCCTTCCAACCCAAGCCATTCTATGCTTTTATGACATTGGGGGAGGCAGGGAGGGGGCGGGATGCTTGGTTTAATTTGGGGTGAAAATAAATTGAAAATAAAACCAGAAAAAGTTCAATTTTTTGAGACAGTAATGCTACTGTGCTTGAAATGGCTATTTTGTAATTTCAAATCAGTTACACAATATTGAAAGAATCTGATAAAATGAGAAGTTATGAAAAATTGTGCAAGTCAGAGAAAATTGAATTATATCAGTAGAAGAAATGCTGAAATATATATCTTGATCATTCCTGTGAGTCAGATTACTTTAATATGTTAACAATAGTCTTTATAAATTCTGAATCCATAAGTTGTTCTCAAACAGTGAAAAAGAAAAAAAAGGTGTTTATATTAATTTTACAGTAAATCTGTTGAATCATTTAGTCTTCATACAAATTGGAGCAGCTTCAAGACTGAAAGATCATTGCAAAGTCCTGAAGGCAACCCATGGGAAAAGATGGCAGATTTCTGTGTATGTTTTTAAGCTATAATTATACGGAATCATAAAATGAGTTTCTTAGGAATTATTTTTGGGGGATACAAGACCAGCTTTGATGTTTTTAACATTACTTGACCCAATTTAGTAGCATAGTTGACAAGTATTTTGGTGCCTCTGGAGACACATGATTACTAGAAAGAATGCAGAGCTGAGCTCTGGTGATTACTTGTCATATATGATTCTGCTGTCTTCAAATGCAAAAATAGATCATATTTGTGTGAAAATCTACTTGGATGAAAAATAGTTGTATAGACATGTTAGAAAGGTAGAATGGTAGAAAAAGATGAGTGTGAAAGCAACATCAGAATGGATGGATTCTTTCAAGTCAGAGAAAGACAAAATAATTAATTATTAAGTATATGGCTCAGTAGATTAGAATTCTTAATAGGGTAGAAAGATTATTCCTCCAGACATGATATACTTTTGGTGATTTATTTATAAATAGTATTATAACTTCTTCTAATATCTTAGTGAAATGTCATTATTATTTAATCTGTAGTGTTTTAATCAAGTTAATGTCAATAGACAATTTCTATTTCAAACTAGAAGTTTAAAGCAGTTCTTGCTTCATTAACAAGAATCCAGGTGTGATAAGGATCAGTCAGGAACAAATTCTGATATTATTGTCCTATACTTGAAATTCTCTGATCCCATATTTAGGTGTTGCTAACAGCATGGTTGGAAGAAAGTACTGAGGGAACCTACATTAGCACTGATAAAACCTTTTCCTTATAGATATCATAAATTATTAATTATATATGTGTGCAATAGTTTCTTATCTCAAAGGCAGACATTGTTCATAACTGACCCTGTAAAACTAAATTAGACTCACCATTATAAAAAGTTTCATTTCTAAATTTTGGAGATGATTTTGCAATCGTTTCCAAATTAGGAAATTCTGTTCTTTCTTACTCATTAAGTGTTCTGGAATTTTACTTGATAAGTGAAACATTGAGTTGAGGATATCAGTTGATTCAATTCAAACATAAGTGAAATTTTTATTAACTGAGCGCCTGAAGTAGATAAATGACACAAAAAAGGTGGCAAGCTAAAATGTAATTGTGAAAAAGTCATGTTAATGTAAGAAACAATTTTGTTAGGTAATTTATAATTAAAATTGAACCTTGCCATTGAGGGTGAAAAAAACTCCTCCTAGTGAATTGACCCTGGCTCAATGCCAGACACCCACCAAAGCCTCCCTATCACTGCCCTCCACAGCTGAGCAGGGGAGAGAAAATGTAATGAATGGTTCAAGAGTTGAGATAAGGATTGTGAGAGATCACTCACCAAATAATGTCACAGGGAAAGCAGGCTAGAATTAGAGATATTGATTAAATTTATTACTAACTAAATCAGAGCAAGATAATGACAAGTAAAATAAGACCTTAAAAACTCCTTCCTCCCACCCCTGCCTCCTTCCCAGCTCTACCTCCTCCCCAGCAGTGCAGGGAGATGGGTGGTTATGGTCAGTTCATCACAGGTTGTGTCTGTTGCTACTCAGGAAGAGGAGTCCTTCCTGCAGCAGATAGTTCTCCATGAACTTCTCCAGCAAGTCCATCTTCACAGATTGCTGCAGTGTTGATCACTCTTACACAGTTCAGTTCTTCAAGGACAGGTTGCTCCAGGGTGGGCTCCTTTCTCCACAGGCCTTCCATGAGGTCACAGGCTCCTCCCAGGCACCCTCCTGCTCCAGTGTGGGTCTCCTCCATGAGCTAAGGTGGATCTCTGCATCCCTGTGGTTCACCATGGGCTGTGTGGGCACAGCTGCCTCACCATGGGCTGCACTGTGGGCTGCAGGGGAATCTCAGCTCTGGTGCCTGGAGCACCTCCTGCCTCTTCTTCTGCACTGACCTTGGTGTCTGCAGGGCTGTTCCTCTCACATGTTCTCACCCTACTCCTCCCTGGCTGCAATTACATGAGTGCAATATTTTTTTTCTTTTCCTTCTTCTTCTTCATCTTGTTATCACAGAGGCACTGCCACCATTTCTGATTGGCCCAGCCCTGACCAGGGGCATGTCTGTCTTGGAGCCATCTGGCATGGGCTTTGCTGGACATGGGGAAAGCTTCTGGCAGCTTCTCAGAGAAGCCACCCCTGTAGCCCCCTCCATTACTAAAACCGGGCTGCACAAACCTGTTGCTGTTGTGTCATAAATGACACAGACTCTAAGACATCAGAAAGCAAAGGGCAAAAGCCTCTCCTTCATTCAGATGTCTCCTTTTTATGGCTTAGTTTGCTACAGGTTGTCCTGATTGGTCATCTAATCAATACATTTCACATGATTGGCTAATTAGGAAACCACCCCTTAAAGTAAACAATCCAAGGGGAAAAACAACTTGTTCAAAATACCAGGTGCAGCTTAAGATAATGATTGTTTATAATTCTTTTCTCTGAGCTTCTCACTGCTTTTCTTACAACGATGCCTGGAAAACTTATCTGTTTCTCTCTGTGACCAGAAAGCCACTACCACACAAACCCACTTCAACCTTGCAATGTCAAAACAGTACAAATACAGTATTTTTTAATAAGAAAAAAACCTACAGCTCGATAG
This sequence comes from Irena cyanogastra, assembly GCA_013397155.1. NCBI lineage: Eukaryota > Metazoa > Chordata > Aves > Passeriformes > Irenidae > Irena > Irena cyanogastra. Next base: position 129,042 of record VWZV01006117.1, read on the forward strand.
TTTTAGACCAGCATGTCTAAAACATATTTAGCATGTTTTATTCCATGTCATTCCTAAGATCTTTCTAGAGAATTAGGCTGTTGTAAAATTTATAGTCACTTACTGCATCTCTTCAGCATGTGGACAGATACCCACAGTCTTAGCTAAATTCAGGGATACATAAATAAAACTCTTTCACTAGAAATTATCTCCTGCATTTATTGGGCTAGTAAACAACTCTTCCCTCTCACAGATGGATTTTTGATACTTGTGATGAGAAATTTATCTCTTACTATATCAGATTTTAAAAATATTAATTAAGATTATTTCAGTTCTAATAAAACAAAATATATTTATTTTTCACACTGCACAAACATAAAATTTTGGAAAAATACATGACAAAAATACCTGAAAATTATGTATAGCTTGTTGCTGACGTCTGAAATTGTTCTGAACCATATTAGATGACACCATAAAAAGTTCTGAATAACTTCAGGTTACTACAATATGATTAATCTGTTTTGTGTGTAGCTTGGGTGAAACACTCAATCTCTGTTTGCTATTTCCTTTAAGCCTGGCCTGTTTTTCTGGCACGATAAACATATATTAAGGTGATCTAAGGCTAAAGATGCTGCAAAGTGCCAAAAAAACGTTGTCTTTCTTCAGAAGCAGTTATGCATGTTTCACTCCAAGATGTGCCCTTTAAATGATATTTTTCATTAGTATGTTAATTTTTTGCTAGAAAAAAAAAGTACATCTGAGCACTACAAGGTTGTTGTTTTGTTTTGGGTTTTTTTTGTGATGTACTAAACTAATGATAGGTAGGCTATGACACTGGGGTATAGGGGAAATGCTTTCTTATCCTGGTCTAGCTTTCTGATAGATCACTGGGAAGATATGCTCCTCTGAAAGATTGATTTTCAAAATCTGCAATATTTTGATTACCACTTTGTTAATCATTTTCTGATAAAGTGATTGATTTAAAGAGTAAAATATAACATGTGTTTATTCAGTTTTTCAAGAGAACTGAAAGTGCCTAATATCTTCTTGACAGTCTCGTCCTGAAATAACTTGTTTACAAGGTGGTATCATTTGAATATATCAATAGTTAAATAAAGGTGAGAAGAAATATTGTTAAATTTTCTAACTACTGCTTTCCAGAAACCTTTGCTACAGAGTATTCCTCATTTAAACAGAGGGCATGTTTTATTCATTAAAATATGTTTAAAAATGCATTACATTGGGTTTATATAATGACAAAATTAAGCATGACGTTTTAATAGAATTACTCCTCTTCCTGAATGTCAGGGATGGTTACAAAGCTCTAACATAAACTTCTCTACAAGGTTGAAGAGAAAGGTTATGTACACAGTGGCAATTTTGGTGTAATTATGACATTGGTCTGAAAAAATTGGCTACACTTTGGTATATAAACCTGTAGCAGCAGTGGAAGTCTAAACCCATTGAAGACTTCTTTTGAAAACTTCACCCCTTTATCCTAGCCCAAAGATATTTTCGTTATTGCTGAGCAGTGCTTGCACAGAGCCAAAGCCTTTTCTGTTCCTCACACCACCCAAGTCAGAAGGCTGGTGGGAGGGAACACAAGGAGTCTGGAGGGGACACAGCCAAAACAGCTGACTCCAACTGATCAAAGGGATATCCTACACCATATGGCATCATGCTCAGCATATAAAGCTGGGGGAAGGAAAAGGAAGCAAAGGACATTTGGAGTGATGGTGTTGGTCTTTCCAAGTCACTGCTGTGAGTGATAAAATCCTAGTTTCCTAGAGATGGCCTGCCCGTGGGAAGTTGTGAAAGAATTCCTTGTTTTGCTTTGCTTGCATGTGCAGCCATACCTTTTAAAATGTTTCATTTATTTGCTTTTAATTGCTTTACCTCTTAAACCGGTTTTATCTCAACCCACTTTTCTCACTTTTACCCTTTCAGTTCTCTTTTCCCATTCTATTGGGGGAAATGAGTTAGTGGCTGTATGGGGCAGTGTATGAGAGTGAATAATTCAATTGTCTGCAGCTAGCTGCTGGAGAGGGCAGGGCAGATGCACCTGTGCCCACCTTGGCATGTCTGTGCAGGACCTTCTCTAGCAGAGTCAGTATTAACGTGTTTTGACTGTGCTACTCTTAAGTGTCTCCATGTGCTAGTTTAAGATCTCCTTCCTTAAACAATCTAATGTTTCTCTGTTAGGCTGAGATGTCTGTAGCCATCTTTATTAACTAAAGCCTAAATGGATTAAATGGAGTGATTTTCCCAGTTAATTATATGTAAAACCCCAGTTTGAAATTCACAGGTGGTTCTACTTTTCAGTCACGGTGACTCATTCCTGTGTATAGTAAGGTATGATTTTGGTTTTAAATTTTTCCAGTGTGAGAATATTTGTGAGATTTCTTCCTCCTTCTTGCATGAGGCATATTTTACCGAAATAGGAACAACAATATAGTCTCCTTCATTAGGCTGCATATTTTCATGAATCATAGAGGCCTGAAAATTTGCTAAAAAAGTGTAGCTGAACTTGGTAAATTACCTGGAAAAAAAAAAAAGATTGAATATGCACAAACAGACAAGATAACATGCTCACATAAGTCTTAGTTGCTGAGAAAATCAAGATAAAATTACTTAATGTGACATTCTCACTTCTACTCCACCTCCGTTATTCACTTCCTATCAACAGAATTAACATTTAGGCATAAGGCCGGAATAGAGCTGTCAGAATAGCTCCAAAATACTTGTTCTTTCATGTTTTTCCCCATAAGAAGCATGTGACAAACCCTTGTCTGCTCATTACACACCACACTGCAGAATGTTTTGAAGAGTAATTTTAAATTTTTTTGTTTATTCATGGTGGTCTTTTTTTTTTCTGAATTCACAGGTTACTTAGACCTTCTCAGTCCTCAACTTTTAAATCTTCATATTTGAGAGCTGGAATTCCAACACTTTGATTTAATAATGGCTTTACTTTCCAGGGCACTGAGTTTTCACTGAAGTCAGTGGAAACTCTTGTAACTCACTGCTCCTAAAAGCCTACCACTTTAATGCAAGTGTTTAAATTATTATGAGAGACAGGATTCTTAAAAGTACCTAAGGGACAAAGTAAACATTTCATTGAAAGTTACTGAAGCTGGTAACTTAGTCTCCTTTGAAATTCCCACTTTCAGCAATCTTTTTAAAGTGAAGAATCGACCATTTCTAGATTTTTGGAAATGATTTCTTTCCGCCTAAAGAAACAGGATAAAAAAGAGGTGGGAAAAAGTTACAAGAAAAATAAATACTATGATGATGAAATACGTAAGTATTTAGTCATATAACTATTATAAAATTAGTTTGTTTTGTAATTACTGATAGGAATACAAAAATGAGCTCTGTTTAAGGAAATTCTACACAGAATTTTAATTTTCTAAACTACTTTTAACCCTCCTGAGTCTGAGGAGAGAATTTAGTCCATGTCTACACACTTCTGAGAGGGTTCTGTAACCTCTACTTGGGGTTAGTGTCATCACCACCATTCTTAAAAACACATGAATATGGCTTAATTTTGAAAGGTACCTGATCCTATTGGAGGGAATCATGGAAAATCTGAAACCAGGATCCTCAGAGCATGTAGGAATTATTTCCTAATTCCTGTGCCTTCTAATTTCAATGTTCAAGCATTGTGTTTCTGGAATTGTGCAGAAAGTTAGTCCTAAGAAATTTTTAAAGGATTTATTCAAGTTTGTACCAAGTCAAGTGCTATCTGAATAGCAGAAGCACACGTAAGACTAAATGCAGAGGAAAAAAGAAAAGCACAAAAAGAAAGGACCAAATGATGTTATTGGGCACTTAGGTTCTGCTCAGATTCTTTATTTATTTATATCTTCTCATTATGCTCCTTCCAATTGTTTCTTAAAGGATGGATTTGGGGTCTTTGTTTCAGAGACCAAATTATTTAAAATCTTGTTAATATTTAAAGGAAATTTTGTCTAAATAATTCCAGCCTGGCCCACTGACAGAAATCAAAAGTCCTGTTGTTACCAGGGCTGTCCATGTAAAAATTACATGTAGTATTAGCACATTTTCAATCCAGACTTATCAGTTTTCAAATTAATAGCATTAAAAAAAAAAAAAACCAAAAAACCAAGAATTGAACAAAGACAGAATTTAAACAACTTTTTCTCCTTCCTTGATTTGGCTTAGACACAGTTGTAATGAATATATTTATATATTAATACCAGTTATTCTGTGTCAGAAGGTACCATTTTCTAAAGCTGTTAACCGGAGATTTCCAACGGCAGCCAGTTTGAACAATAATTCTTTATTAAAAAAAAAACCAAAAACATATTAAAAGAAGCCCCTTGGACTCTCTGGCAAAGAGAGTAGTTAGGTTAATTTACTGTTCTCTGATATGCAACAGCTGCATCACATAAAGCATTCCTCATCCCACTGGCAGAAGAATAATCATGAGTTGTTCAATCAAGAAAGGTCATTCTCACCTTTCAGGAGCACATTCTGCTAAATTGAAAGTGGTAGTGATTGGCCCTAAATGAAACCTCTTTACAGACTTAAGACATTTTGTAATTTTTTTAATATAATAATTTTCAAATTACTGACTTTGAAAATTATACTCCCAAAAAACTATTCAGTCTAACAGTCTTTGAACAGTCTTCTGGGAAAAAAAAATGGAAAAAAGATAAAAATAATAAAAAATAATAATTTGTGAGGCTTAAAATATGTGCATAAAATTATTAGTGAAAAAAATCTGCTGCATGCTTGTGTATGCACACTTGTACATGATTCTTTTGCATTCACACAGCATTACTGATCCTTACCTGACAAGCAAGTATTTATGTGTTCATTCTCACAGTGTGTTAGTACTTTGGAAAATAAAATTTCATTTTGCCAGAAATAGCTCTCCAGGTGCTCTCAGAACATGATGAGACAGACCATACATCTGTGATTGTCATGGTGAGGTGGCTGAGACCAGGTGAGGGTGAGGTGGGTGACCAGGGTTAGGTCAGGGTGGCTGAGACCAGGCAGTACCACTCAGTGACAGAAAATCTAACATTCATGGATATAGCGGTTAGATGGCGATTTCTAGACAAAGACTTATGTTCTACAACACAAACAATATTCTGCAGGCTGTTGGACAGCCATAAGTGTATTCCCACTTTTTATCCATTTATTGCTGTTTAAATTTGATTGTCACTGTCATATGTCAACAACCTCATTCATCCAAAGCAACCCCAGACCAATCTCTGGTTTCCTCTGTATCTGAAGCCAGCTGGGCATTACCTGGCTTACTATCCTCTTCTGGCTTGCTACCCCAAATAATTTACAAGGATATAAAAGTACCTCTGGACTTCACTGTCCTGAGTGTTATAGTGCCCAGTTATAGTTTGGCAGATATAGTCTCGATAACTTGGGCAAATCTTCCATATAACCTGTTCTGCTTTCCTATTCCAGCATCAGATAGAGTTGGGCAGATAAAGTCTGGACTTTTTTTGTTTTGAGTTGTGCTTTTGCATAGACATCACTTTATGATACCAAAAGCTCCAAAAGCTAGAAATTCTCCACTTGACTACTTAACCTTGCTAGATAAAGCATTGTACAACAATATCTCCTTGTGACCTTGAATGAGGTTATAATTTCTCTGTTTTCTCCTGTAAAACAGTACCTGTGCAAAGATGATTATATTCAGAGAAAAATCAACATTTTTCCAAAAGTTTGACTTGATTTAGAATTGTAAACTAGCACAGAAGGTTTTTGCAGTTTAGCTAAAAAGCATAAATAGAAAAGGTGAGGGGCCAGTATTCCTACATTCCATAAGAGTGACTTGACTAAAACATAATTGAAAAAGAGTCTGAGTTCAATTCCCTTCTTAATTCAAGGTGTGTCATATATGATGCAGTCTTTTGCATAGGAATCTTTGCATGCTTGTCCCAGAGTTTAGTGCACTGATTGCTTAATGAAAGTCCGTCTACATTTCATTTGCTTTATTTGGATCATTAATAATTACATCTTGCCTGAGGGGTGATTCTCCATCTCTGCTCAAGACTGGTACCTTGCTGAAATAATTTGTAGTTAAGTGAGTAAACTGTCACCTGAGAAGAAAGGAATAAATATATCTCCCAGCTTTCTAAAGCTAATATTGGAATTCAGTATTGGTTTGCTACTCCATTGGTGTCTTTGGGCCAACTGCAAAATTTTGTTCCAGCAAATCCTCCTACAGCTATTGTGTCTTGAAAGCGTTAAAATATTCTGAGGAAAGCATTAAAATATTCTAATGATCGATTACTTTTGCTGTATGATTAGCGTGTAATTTTTCTGAGTCACTCTCCATCACTTCATCCTTCTCATATGTCATATAAGATGACTAAGTACATAAATACTGTCTCTGAATCACACTTCTGGTACCAAGTAGCTAGTTTTTTAGAAACTTTGCTGTCTACATTAGAAATGTCAAAGTAGAGTCTCTCTGTCTGATATAGATACTTAATTCAAACATTTAGTCATAAATTACAGCCCTAAGAATTCAACTATGTACTCTGCTAAATCCAAAAGCTCCTATGAAAGGTGTTTAGAAACAGTCCGATTATTCAAGTTTCTCAAGATTCTGCATTGGAAACAAAACCAATTGCAAAAATTGTTGCTTAATATTTCACACAGGCTTTCTAGCACCTACTTCAAAGGTCTGAGTCATAAAAGAGTCCAAAAAAGGTCACACTTATTTGGAAATCTATTTAATTTTGTGAATTATTGATAGACATCCACAAAAGCATTAGACAAATTTGCAACAAGTTAAAAGCTATATTGCTAGTCTGTGAAATACAGGAATTAAATATATTCCAAAAGTTTGCCCAAACTGACCTATCAAAAACTAATCACAAACACAAAGCACACAGTTACACATTTATCATTTTTACTAGAGAATAATGGCGTAGGCTGCTGAATGCACTACTAGCATTTCATTTCTGTAGGAAACCGGTGGTACAAATGCTCACTTGTGTACACAGAGCTTTGAAGTTCACAGGATCTTTTGAGCATGTAATTGGTAGAGTTCAGTGATTCACAGCTTTCTAATTCAGTTGGTATTCTGGCAAGTTATTAGCCAGCTGCTGTTCGCTGAAGCAGATGTTATGAGCCATGCATAAAATTGTCAAGGTTATAGTTAGTACAAGAAAGCTCTATCCCTTTCCTGTCAGGATTTGTAAGAAAACTGCTACTGACATCATCAGAAGAATCAGGTTCAGAAACTGGGTATTACTCAACCTTATCCCCCATTAGTTTGTGTTCCTTCTTTCATCTTCTCAACCTCAATCTTGCTTGTCATCTTCATGCAGTTTGTATTTGATTTGCTAGCTCTTAACTCTTAACTAGTTGTCTTTCTTGCTGATTACTTCTAGTTGTTTTTCATGCTGAAAATCTCCTTCAGCTAGTGTTTTCCACCTCTTCACTTGTGTTTCTTTTACTTTTTGGAACATAAAACTGAATAAATAGTAGGAGCCTTTTTTTTTTTTTGCTTTCTACAATGCTCGTTCAGCATGTTTCAAAAGCAATAATAGAATAAGGCACAGCTTAATAGTTTGGAATAGTGTGTTGAAGCACAGATATTGCTACCTGCTTGAGGCAGGAAATAGGATTTTTCTTTAGTAGATTTGTTCATTGTAAGTCCCAGTGTGTGTTTCTACGTCCACTGATAAGAATACGGCTGGGATTGGAAAAAGAAGTAGTATTCACAAAAATTTGAGATGATCACTCCAATATTTGGCTAATACTTACTATAAAAACATATTGGAAAATGACAATGTAGGCGATAGAAAGCAAGAACTGAATTTTAGAATTGGAACATTAAAAATTTAAGCCAACCTGATTTTACCTGGAATTCTTTTCTTTCATCATCAGTTATTGTTCTTTCTATATTTTTGTAGCTTAATAATACAGTAGTACAATATGAATTTGAATTATAAGTGAATTTAAGTAAGAAAAATATGCATTGTCTGTATCTAGGGCTTGTCTAAGCATGGATTCATTTGATCTACAACTACCTACATGGTTGCTGTCTAAAGACTCCAAGTATTTACCCCTAAAACCACTGCACTGATTGAGCTGAATTAGCTAAGGATTGAATTTGCTTCTGCAGTCTTTTTGCATATAGAATATGAATGAATATTGGAGACCTACTACTAGGCTGTTAAGTACTCTTACAGCACAGTAATTTAGTGATATGCTTTGTAACCCAATTTGAGTCTTCTTATTGTTGCTATTTACTTATTTTTAATTTTTTAATCGACAAAATCAGGACAGTCCCGTGCATAAAGTGTCCTGCTGCTTTTTTCCTTTGTACGCTTATATTTTCAATTGGCAACTATTCAGATACATAATTTGACATTGGCACATAACTAGACATGATCTGTTTACATACTAATTGCATTCAAACGTCAGGTGTGCTAGTGTGATTGTCTTTTACATAGGCAATTTAGAAAATCCTAAAATGAATATATGATGCTTATAATGTCACAAAATGACCTTCTGTTAGTTATTGTCAGTCACAGTAGAGAAATTATCTGGCTCTTGAAGTCCTGAATGAATGAGACAGAATAACCATGAGCTCTTTGTGACTGATCATTTTGATTCTAAATATGCAAAAAGAAATAAATCATAATACACTTGAAACTAACCTTTGAGGAAGAAATAAATTTATATTCTAAAAATCATTATGATAATTCAGTATGAGACTTGATATGAAGTCAGATGTTATTCTCAGATGAAGTAAAGAAAAAAACTCTACACGTAATGAACCCTTGATTTCAAATGTAGAATATGCAAAATATGTGTGTAAAATATATGAAATAGAGGATGAATGTTTTGTGTTTGGAGTGAAATCTAAAGAAGGAACAAGAGTATGTGTATATGCAGAGAGGCTGATGGCAACCAAAATTTACAGAAGCCATTTGAAATAACCAAATACTAACATATTGGTTTCTTTGGGTCAAAAGCAGTTATGTGTCTTTTATAAAAATCTTATTGGAGAATCTTGTAGCACAGTTCTTGGTAGTAGACATATATTGAAAATTACTTGAAAACTACCAGTAATGAAGCAAAGTATGGTGCTGGTCTTCCAGTCTTCCACACTTTCCCATTAGTATTGAAAGATCTCTAAAAAGCATTTTACTTAAGCATTGATTTTGCCTTCTGTATACTAGATGTAATTATAAAGCTATGAACAATTTAAAATATTCTATTTTAATTAAAATAAGTTTTCTAGTGGCAGTTAAAAATTTAGTTATATAACTTGTTCTTGAAAGCATCTGATTGCCAAGAAACTACTTTGGTAATTGCTATGAAATTTTTAACATGAATATGCAACATAAAATATTTATTTAGATAAACTACAGATTGCTATTTCCTTTTATTACTCTAAAAAAAAAGTAATACATCCAATATTTATTTTTTGCTTAAAAGTAGTATGAAAAAGTACCTCGAGCAGTGAATTTAATGATTCAAAATTATTAAGATGGAAATAAACATTTTTTCCTGGCTTTTTAATGCTATAAAATAAATATGCCAACTTATACACGTACACTGTGAAAACTAGCCATTTTCATTGCTACCTTCCTTAGTTTTTTCTTCCACAGTGAAAGCAATTGTGCATGTCGAACCCTCAAAAGTACAGAATAATGGGATCATAGAATCTAGAACCACAGAATCTAGAATCACAGAATGGTTTGAGTTGGAAGGGGTCATAAAGATCATCTAGTTCCTACCATGGTCAGGGACACCTTCCACTCGGCCAGATTGCTCCAAGTCCAGTCCAATCAGGCCTTGAAAGCTTCCAGGCATTGGATATTCACAAATTTTCTGGGCATGGTGTTCTAGTGTCTCACTACCCTCATAATAAAAAAACCTCTTATGTCCTTTTTCAGTTTGAAGACACTCCCCCTTGTTCTATCACTACAGGCCTTGTTCAAAAGGCTTTCTCTGTTTTTCTTTCAAGCCCCCTTCTGTGTACTGAAAGGTTGTCTGGTCAGAAGTACCAAAAGCTCTCCTTTTTACCATTTTCAAAAATGGATATAATATTCCCTTTCTGCAGTCATTGGGATCTTTGCCTGACTGCTCTGACTTTTTAAATATGATGGAGAGAGGTTTAGCAAGTACATCAGCCAACTTCCTCAGTCCTTTGCCCTCTTTGTGTGATCACTTACACATGACAATCAAGAGGTCTTGCACTCTAAGATTTCCTTAAAGAACTGTCAGTTTTGCTCACCTTCTTTGTCCCTGAGGGCAGTTTCCCAGGGGGTCCATCCAAAAATTCCTCAAAGAACTGAAAGTCCTAAATTTCAGTCTCTTGACTCTTCCTCTTCACGTGTCCATTAAGAACATGATCACCAGGGCATGATCATTGCAGCCCAGGCTGCCGGTGGTCTTGACATCTTTATTAGTTCATCTGTGTTGGCCAGCAACAGGTCTAGTAATACTTCTCCTCTTGTCAGACTATCACATGGATTAAAAAGTTATCCCTGATGCACTTAAAGAGTCTTCAGGACTGCGTACAAATTGCTGTGCTGCTTTTCCAGCAGATGTGAATGCCCCAGCAGGTTCTGTGAACACATGCTTCCTGTAGTTGAAGTAAGAAGGATTTTTCAACATCTTCCTCTTCATCAGGCAGCGGGTAGTAAAGATAAACCACAAGGCCTTGTTGGTTTGACCTCTAATTTTCATCCACAAGCTCTCAACCTGTTCATCATTGTTTTTCAAAGATAGCTCTGTGCAATCAATCCATTTTTTATATTATAGAAAGTAGTCCATACTCCAATCTCTCTTTTTGCCTGTCCCTATAAATTCCTTTTTATAATGATTGCTTGCAGTGCTCCAGCCTGTGTGATTCATCCCACCAGGTTTCAGTACTAGTGATTAGATCCTAGCTTTCTAGATGCACAGTGGCTTCCATCTTCTCCTGATTTTTTGACTTACTCTACTTTATTGGTGTAGTCACTTCAGTTGGGCTATTGACTGTGTCACCATTTTAAAGGAACATGATCTAATTCCTTCGAGGCATTTCACAGGTGTTTCCACGGTGATTCCTAATGCAGCATCGTTCCCTGGTTCTTTTTTTACTCAAAACTCTATTCCCTTCTCCTAATAAGTCTAGTTTAAAGCTGTCCTTATAAGCCTGACTTAGTAAAGACTTTCCTGCCTGACCAGGACACTACTGCTTCCTATGTTTTTGAAGTACAGCACAGTAATTCATTACCCTTAATTTCTCTTTATAGCACAATGTTAAAAGCTTCTAAATAGATTTTCCCTACACACTGATAAAAATGAACTTCACAGAACATTTATTCTATTTGCCAGATGGCCAGTTGCATCCATCTATGAAAGGCATGAACTCCTTTATCTGGAAAAGTTTTATTGACTAGTTTTAAACTCATAGCTTCATCTGTGATGGTGTTGTTCTTATTGTTTGGTTTTCCATGTTGAACAATAGAGGAAAGATGCACATATAGCTAGATGTTGTAAAACTTCCATAGGCATTGACAACTACAGGTTTGAATAGATGCAACTGAAGTTTTTTTTTATTTCAGTTTGTATGACTAAGAGATCTTTATGGAAAAAATATCCACCATTCAATTGATTTAATTTACAAATTCAATATACCCTCTGAATGTGTATCAATATACACATCAAAGCCTGCCTAAGCATGGTCAAGTGCTCCACTCTCACTGTATTCTCTTGATTAGTACACTGACATCAGATCTTAACACATTCACAGTGAATCACATGTGTTTTGGCTACTACAGGGTATAAAAAGCTATGCAATTAAATGTGACAATTGCATAAAATGTCTTGTAGCAAATATTAGCAAATAAAGTGCAGCTTTTTGACTAATAGCATAACTAATTTTCTGTCAGTTATTTGAGCGTGCTTAGTGAAACAAGGTTTCCTAATTTGAATAAACTATCCTTTTCATAGATTTTCTGTTATTAAGTATGTTGTGGTTAATCTCTGTCATGTACAGTAGTACAATAATTAGGATATTTTACACTACATGGCTCTAATGTTAATCAAGAGCATTTTACAAAAATAAAAAAAGGTTTTATAGAACATTTCCTTGGGTTTTTTTTAAATTTTTGTGCATGAAAAGTGAATTCCATTAGATTAAGTATTCATAACTTCTGTAAAGACTATTCAGTTGGAATATTTTAATCTAAATTAATGTATATATTTATTCTCTATTTGAATGGAAAGTAATTTCAGCTTAACTGAACACTCATGTAGATATTAAAAAAGTGTTTTATATTCAGGTGTTTCAACATAAATATATGTTCATTCAGCACACAAGTTAAGGCTAATGTTGCATATTTTCAAATCAAAACTTCTTACCTTCATTGCTAGGCTTCTGATGCCATCACCTGTATGTTCTTCATCTGCAACAGGGCTGATAATTTATGTTCTGTGCCTATCTCAAATTCTTGACATTAATATACGTTCTGCTAGATGACAAAAATTAAAAAAAAACAGATCCAGAAGATTCAACATAAAGGTATAGATCCTATGGCACCTTCTGGTATTTTCTGAATATTCTATTTCACATTTTTGTGAGTTCACACCAGTAGATAGCTCTGTACCACAGCTGCTTGCTTATTCTCCCCCACCCTGGCCTCCAGTGTAACAGGGGAGGAGAAAAGGACGAGCAAGAGCTAGAAAACTCATGGGTGATGATAAAAATAGTTTAAGGAGCAAAAGTAGAAGAAGTAAGAGAGAGAAGACAAAACAAGAGAAGTGATGAAAACACAATGACCACCTCCCACAGACAGGCTGATACCCAGCCAGTTCCCATGTAAGATAGCTAAACTCCCTAAACAAGCTCTCCTGCATTTTACTACTAAGCATGATATTATTTGGCATGGAATATCTCTTTTGGTAATTTGGGTCATCTGCATGGTTCCATTCCCTCCCCACTTTTTGCACACCCCAAGTGGGATCACTGAGGGGACAGAGTGACAGCTAGATGGCCTCCATGCTGTGCATACGCTATTCAAAAGCATTTGTGTGTGTTACCACTATTGTTTTGGTTAGAAATCTAAAACACAGCAGCATACAAGCTTCTGTTTAGGAGATTTAACTCCATTCCAGCTGAATACATTGCACTTATGTGGGCTATATTCTAAATAAAATGTAAATCCTCTTTCAGTGCCAGTAAGTTATGACAACTTACACCAAGAATTTTTGCCTGAACAGGACCTAAAGGATTTAAATATTATGCAACATAAAACGAATAGATAACTGCAGTTATAAGGTCATTTCTAACAATACTCCTGTGACAGTCAGTCTCTTAAAACAAAACAAAACAAACCCTACTCTGGCCAATGTAGGTAAAACTTTAAGGGCCCAGGGTCTGGATCATATCCTGCAATTGTAACTCACAGTTGCAAAAGTTGAGGCACCTGCCCAGAGGCTAAAAATGTAAATTGGCCTCCTGTTTGAAGGTTTGATATTGCAAATAGCTGAATAACACAGAAGAAGACATCAAAAGTTAAAGCATTCCACCTGAGTAGCAGATATTTTCTGTGGATATCTGCAAATGTCCAGTATTTCATGCTTGACAATGTCATTGCTAGACCTCAACCAGATGGAATTTGCTTGTAGCTTGGGTCCAGATGGATACTGACACATAGCAGTAAAGGGAGGGAATTTCATGCATGTGAGATGATTGCAGAAATGAAACCAACCTTCTGTTGTTTGATATGATAGTGTTACCAATCTTCAATAAAACAAGTTTAAATCCATTTTAATGGCTCTTCTGTACATCTACTCCTGTGTCAGGTACTTCTGTGGTGTCTTTTCTCAGCACAGATCATGAAGGAAATGCAAACATGGAACAGAATTTCGATTTCTTCAAGGCAAGGTCTTGTAAAGGTCATTACACAGTGGTTCTTACGTTTTTCTCTTTCCCTTGTGTCATAGCTTAACCTCAGCTGGCAAATAAGCACTACACAGCCACCTGCTCACTTTCCCTCAGTGGAATGGGGAGAAAGAGAAAGGTAAAAGTGAGAAAACTCAGAGGCTGAGATGGGCAGTTTAATAACTAAAATACAATAAAAGAGTGAAGAAGAACAATTAAGTTGATGAAGGTTCTAGAAAGCATGTCCCATGAGCAGCAGCTGAGGGAACTGAGGTTATATAGTCAGGAGAAGAGAAGGCTCACAGGGACCTCACTGATCTCTACAATCACCTGAAAGGGGTCGTAGAGGAGTGAGGGGCAGTCTCTTCTGACATGTCTCAAGTGAAAGGATGAGGGGAAATAACCTTAAGATGCCACTTAGATTTTATTTTAGAAAGAAAATAATTCACTGAAAGAGTAGTCAGACATTTGAATAAGTTGCCCAGGGAGGTGGTAGATTCACCTTCTCTGGAAGTGTTCAAGAGGTGTCTAGGTGTGCCACTTGGGCATATGGTTTAGCATTGATTATGATGCTGCTAGATTAACAGTTGGACTAGATGGTCTTGAATGTCTCTTCCAAATTCAGAAGATTACAGATTCTGTAATTCTGTGATGATAATAGTCATAATAATAATAATAGTAATAATAATAATAATTTTAATGAGAAAGAAAATATCAAAGAGAGAGAAATGAAACCCAAGGTTTCATTTCAAGTGATGGAAATGAAAACATTTCCTCACTACCAAGCAACTGATGCCCAGTCAGTCCTCAAGCAGTGACACTCACACCAACCTCCCTCTTAGTTTTATTGCTGAGCATGATGTCATGATGGTATAGAAAATCCCTTTGGTCAGTTGGGGTCATCCATTGCAGCCTTGTCTCCTCCCATCTTAGAATAAAAGTGTCGTTAAAGCTGGAAAACACTTCTAAGAACACCAAATCCACATGCTAACCCAGCACTGGGATATTTACCACAAAGCCATGGCCCTAAGCACCATGTCTACACCATGGCCTTGTCAAACCTCATGTAATTGGCCTCAGCCCATCAATCCAGCCTGTCCAGATCCCTCTCTAGAACACTTCTTGTGCACCCCTAGCCTACTTGCTGGTGGGATGGCATGAGAAGCAAGCACTGCTCAGCAATATCAAAACTGTTCCTGAATTATCAGCACAGTTTTAGCACAATTCCAAAACACAGCCCCACACCAGCTACAATGAAGAAAATGAACAAACTCCATTCTAGCTAAAAACAGCATACCTTGAAAAATCTTTCACATCATCCTTTAAGAACTCCACTTTTTATTATCACAGGTAAGTATGGCAGAAGATTTCCACAGCCATTTGCCAATGAGTTAATTCTCCAAGGTCCTTTTCATCTCAGCAGCTTCCAGAACTGGTGAATTCCATAAGAGCAAAAGATTTTTTTTTTGAGTGGTTTAAGTGTAAACTAGTTTTCACTTTTCCGACATTGGTCAGGCTATAGTGCTTTAGTGGACAAGACTGACAGACTACAATAGGAATTTTTAAAAGTTCTTAGACTTGTGAGGCTGAGGTCAGTTTAGGACATGCATGAGAAAAGACAAACTTATTCTAGGAAATAGAATAAGTTTTATAATAACACCTGAATACTGCTTGTGGGCAGTGAAGAAAAAGTTAGATATGATTTATAATAATTAAGCCAAATGGCCAAAGTGTACAATTATTTCCTAAATATGAGATAATCTTACCACAACACTGAAAATCAGTAGATGCCTCAAAACAGGAAGAAAAAAAAGAAAATTTTTTGTGACAATTGCTTAAGTACCTGTAAGCTGATATCTTCTACTATTATTATCTAGATGAAAAGCAAATGGGAGCTTCTACAAAGATGCCACCATATACTGATATTGTTGGTTTCACTATCAAAATATTTAAAAACAATTTAAGTAGCTAAGAAGAGATTCTGGGTTTGAATGTAGCAACACTGTACAGAAAAATTTGGTTAACTTCTACCTTTAGCATAGTGAAGTTATGAAGAAGAAAGTAGATAACAGTGGCTTTGCACTGACTAAAGTGACATAAAACCACATGAAATGATGACACAGGAATGTCTTGATTTAAGAAAGAATAAATTGATGTAATTATTTACAACAAAAGAATCCCAGATATACTCTCCTTAAAGAAAACTGTCTCATAGCACTTTCTGCTACCTAATGGAGGTCCTCAAATCACTGATAATTATGTCAAAGTTAGAATTGTTCAATAAAAACTTTTTCAGCTTTAATAATAATCAAATGATGTATTCAAAAAACAGAATGAAAGAGGATACTTCATTTCTTAGTAGTCCTGTAAAATATTTAACATTTCTAAAAGCATACACTTTAAAATCTGCAGGATCATCTTTACCACACCTTTGAAAGTGCTAGACAAGGTGAACTCTCTCTAGAATATGTTATTTTTCAATAAATCTTTTTAATATGGAAGAAGAAAACAAAAGCCATAAAATACATAAAGTAGATGGAGATTATTTTATGAGGAAGTGGACACTTGCCATCTGAGCATCAGTCCTAGGCACAATCATGTAAAGTTTAATGGAGAATTTAACTGGTTAAGAGAGACAAAAAATGCTGTGATTAGTGTTAAGCCAAACATCTTTGTGAGAAAATATGTCTCACCCAACTAAACTGATCTGTTGTCTGTGAAATTTCAGCATTGTACACTAAATCTTTTAGATCATTTTCAATTGTGAAAACTGCACTGTCTGAACCAACTATTTGCACAGATTCATGTGTCTATCTATCTTCTCTCTTGGGCATATAGCTAGATAAAGAAATGGAAAGTCTACCTGGAAATGAATGTGTTTCTGATTCCCTGTGAACTGACATGAAGTAATTACACCTGTGAGCTATGTTACCAATAGACAAAGAAAGTGGCCACGTAAAGGAGGCATGGTGCGCAGCATAAAGGTTCTCCCCTTTGACCAGCAAAGTTTGACTTAAGTAATGAAGTCACTTCTACATGAATTGAATTGTCCTCCTCCCACAATAAGAATATATTCAGAGTACTGATCCTAACCTGTGCTTTATGTATGCATTGTTCTAGGTATGTCAGAAAGTAAGTTTTGCAAATCCCACTGACATTGCCCTAGAAAACCTTTAAAAAAAATCTGTCTGTTTCTAGTATATAAGATTCCTATGAGTAGCTGACTTTGCAGCTCTGTAATAGAAGAAAAACATATAAACTATTAATGTGACAAATGAATTAGTTATCTTTTTTATGAAACTTCTATAGATACTACTCTATAAGGAAAGATTAGGGGAAATATTAAGATACTGTAACACTAACATGAAGGAAAATTCAGAAAACTAAAATTTTGGTGTTCTGGTGCTTGGTGATGCATACACAACAAAGATGACTATGCAATGTCATGTCATGGATAACCATGATTTCCAGTTGTAAACCATCAAGCCACCTGCTCCCATTTTTAATTTAAATATCTTAAAGCTGCTGACAGCTGAATCAATGTATAATGGCTATAAGCAAAATAGTAATGTTTAAGGAAAATACATCATTCTGAATGCCATTTACTGTCACAAAGTATACATAATGATTTCTACTACAAAAAATACTCTTCTGCTTCTGAACTGCCATCTCTCCCCCAAAAAATAATAGAAAACAACATTAATGTTCATTAAATGGTTATTCCTTATTTAGAGCAACCCCCACAGAGCACTGAATTTTTAGACTACAATATTCTTGCTGCATGTTATGCAACACTTAAAGTTATAATGAAAGCATGTAGAGAACATTAGGAATATTCACTAGAATACTATTAAAGTATACAAATAGTACATAATGACACATATATATAGGATATATGTGTTTTAATGTATGCAAAACACTAATTGGTAAACCAATTAACAGATAAATATATGAATTATAACTGGCACTTTAGGAATGCAATATCCTTGTTGCTATATTGATAAATGTGACCATTAGAAGCAATATTTGTCCTGTTTATAGGACTACAGTACTTTGTTCATACATGAAAAGCAAGTCTACAACACAATGACCAATACATATAATGCTACCCAGAGTAAGTGTGCTTCAGTATTAAAATATTTATTCTTGCAATAAGATTATGCTTCAGAGTGCAAAACAGAATGGACAACACCCAAGATGAATACAGACAGCTTAGTCTTTTAAAGTGCCAGCAATCAAACAACCACAACTGTTAAACTTGAATGCATGATTGTTGTTTGCAAAAGAATCATACAAAAATTTTCATTTCCTTCCTGAGTTGGAAGGGACACACAAAGATCATTGAAGTTCAAAGCAATTTATGTTTTCTAACATATATACAAGGTTCACATCTTGCTACACTCCTGAGAGCTGAACCACAGTCAGGTGAATTCAGTTCTGGCCCTAAATTTCTGTGTGCTTCCAATTCTATTCCTTTTCTTTCACATAACCATGAATTTCAGTATTTATGAAACAATAAGTTCTTTATAATTTTTCTTTTTTTTTTTTTAATATCCAGAGCACTATCAAAATGAGTAGAACAGGGCATAATTCTGTTTTAGAAATTTTAGACAAAGAGTAGAGGCCCTTTTCATTGTCATCAGGCTCTTCTTAAATGATGTGAGGCTGATTGACTTTTGAAAATACATATTTTGAAAATACATCTTCAGGAGTGTGTTTGATGTTGTTGGTTTTCAGAAAACAAAATGTAAATTCTACAATAGTGTGATGCAAATTCCTGAGCTAGGTGTTCATAAATTCATTTTTACTCTCTTTTACTTCTACAGAAGAAAATAAAACATGTTTATGAATCAGGCTAAAGCAAATAATCTTCTCAATATGCTTTATTTTAAGTTTAGAGAAGAAAAAATGGCTGAAGTGTCCCCAAAGCATTTTCGCATACACAGTCCAATACAAGCTAGGTATCTCAGAGACAGTTTTGTATTCTTGTGTTCGGGGTACTGAAGACGGTTTCATACTGTTACATTCCAAATACTGCTGCAGAGAAATTACCAAAATTTCAGTCAAAATAATTCCTTGAAGCAATCCAAGGATATGGCTCTCATTATTTTAAATAAATAAGATCTTGGCTGTGATTTACAGGACTCCAGAAATAAATACTAGTAAAATAATTATGATTATGAACTGTGGATGTGTTTTAGTATCACAACAGGCAAAAGGAAAATATGAATGTCAAAGAAACAGTTCGAAGAGTAAAAACTAAGAAGAGATTGTCTTTGTGTTGTCTCTGTAAAGGACTTTCCTGGAAGTTATACCATGAAGAATGTGTCTGACTTTGAGTAACTGAAGTGCTTTATTTACAATAACAATAGCATGTACTATATCAGTAAAAGAATTGTTGAAGATGGTTAAAGAAAAGTATTTAAGACTTTTTGAATGCTCTCTGGTAGATAATAATAGTAATTAAATAAAACAGTTGAAAAAACTTAACCCTATTATATGAAATAGAAGTAGTTGTGGTATAAAAACAAAGTCTTTATAATAAAAGAGGCATTCAAAGCTTTTTTTTTTGTTTGTGGTTTTTTTGTGTTTTTTTTTGAGAAAAGCAATGAAATTAGCATAAATCTCTTAAATCTAAATCAAATTCTGGTCTATCTTCTTATTCAGTGTAATTTAGCATATTCCTTTTCTTCATGAATATATAATATAAACCAAAACAATCAGAAGAAGCTGCAACTTTCCTGAATCACAACAGCATTTCAATGACTGAGTAACATCATTCCAAGAAAAGTATAATCTAAACATTTCAGGGACAAATGGAGTAAGTAATATCTTTTATGCACCAGAATTTGCTGACTTGCTCATGATGTTGCAGTTTGCTCTAGTGGTAAAATTTTGTTGTCTATTTCTCTGAACAAAATAATACTGATCCTTACTTTCACAGACAGTAAGACAAACTGTGATTAATGATGTGAAGCTAAAGATGAGAGGAAAAAACCCAAATTATTTAATTCTGAGAATTTAAAGAAAACAACCCCCCAGATAGTAATAGTACATATTCCTGGACTTGATTAAATATATTCTGTATTATGTAAATAAATTAAATTATAAAATTCATATTATAGTGTCATGGAAGAAAATCAAATGTCACACACATCTTCAGCAAGATCAAGAAGGAGGATCTGGGTTAGTAGCTTTAATCAGCTCCCTGGGAGCCATAACTGGGAACTTAAAGGGCATGAGGACTCGTACAAGCTGGCTGAGAGCAGACAGGATGGGTTTACCAAAGGCAAAATGTGCCTGACCAGCCCAGCTGTGTTGTGATGAGACAGGACTCTGTGGGTAAAAGGAGAGCAGAGAATGTGCTCTTTGACAGCAAGGCTTGTAGTCAACTTGGCTTCATAGGGTGTGGATAAGTGGCCAGAGAGGCAGATGGAACATTGGCTGGGCCATAAGTTGTAAAGGATGTAATTAATTGTCCTGGGTTGGCTATGTGATGCCTTTATCCCCAGTCGTCTGCTCTGTTCAGGCTGGATAATAAGTGTTGCATCTTAAGACTTGTTCCAAGAGTGAAGGGGNCTGTTTTGTTTTGCTTGTCTGTTTTGCTAGTGAATGCTTTGCCTGTTAAATAAATAGTTTTTTTCCACTTTTCTCCTGAGAAATTGTTTTTTCCTGAACCAGTGACTGGGAGAGGCCATTTTGAATCGGCTTCTCCCAAAGTAAATTCTGCTGAGGTTTCTTCCTAAATTTTGGCTCTGAACCAGAGCCAATACATTAATGATTCCACCTTTTGGTTGGTTTCTAGTGGCATTATTCAGGGATTGCTGCTGAGACCAATACAGCACCATAACTTTGTTGACATAACGGATTGCAGTATTCAGCAATTTAGCAGCCAATACCAGACTAGGGGGAACAATTAACATAGTGCTGGTCAGAGGAACCCAATCCAACAGAAGGTATAGCAAAAGAAAGCTCATGAGTGTCAATAAAAGAAAACACAGTCTTTAATCTGGAATGAAGTAATTCAGTGCAACAGGACAGATTAGGTGCTGTTTGGACAGCAAGAAACAGTACAGAGAGGGATCTGGTAGCTCCAAATTGAGAGTCAGCCACAAGCAAAGAAAGCTCACCACATACTCACTTAGGAGAGAAGTAGCTACAGAGTTGTAGAGAGCGATTTTCTCTCTCAAATGAGTATTTGTGAAGAAGGTACTTGAAGAGCTGTACCTATTTTGACCCCCTCATTGCCAGAAAGTCCTGGATGAACTTGAATTAATCCAGGTGGGTATGATCGTGTGCCATGTGAGGAGATGATGGAGAAATTCAGTTTGTTGAGCCTTAGAAGAAGTAAGCTAAGGAGAGACCTTATTATGTATAGTATATAATGGTATAGAGAAAGTGGAGACAGACTGTTTTGAAAGCACATAGTGACAAGACGAAAAGCAACAGGCACAAGTTTCAACACAGGAAATTTTGATTAGACATAAGGAAAAAAAATATTATTAGCCTGAAATTGGTCTGAGTTTCCTGGAAATGTTGGAGAAATATACATCCTTGGAGATGGTTAGAACTTGGGAAAACCCTGAGCAACCTGCTTTACTTGGACCTGATTAGAGGTGGTTTTACTATATGGCATATTATGCTTTCTTTCCGAAACTTCTACAGAAATAAATTAATATACCTAGAAATAAGTATTTGTTTTATTTTTATGATCTTGTAAGGGAAAAGTCAGGATTAAATTGCAAAGCAATTTCAGTCAAAACCAATTTCTTTTCAGTTCTGGAAATTTCAGAGAGTTGAAGGAAAAATACACAAAATATTACTAGAAAAGCTTTGATTAAAGCCTGATCAGAATTTTCTATAACTAAGTTGTCCCTACAAAATTAATAGCTTTGTTTATTTTTTTTATAAAACAGTAATGAAATTCCAAGGTATAGTTCAATTAAAAAAAAAATCAGGATAATCTTTATGAAAAAAATCAGTAAATCATAACATATCAGTAATATATTCCATGTATTTTTGCAGGGCTAAATATTTCAGGACAGACATAGTAATTTGAAAATATTAGTAAGAGCTATTAGGAACATATATTTTTATGCAAGAGATTACATGAAATGTAGAAATAGGTCCTACTCTCTGTTAATATTTCAGTATTGACCACACCATTTAGGCTTTCTATGTTTTTTGGAAATAACAATTTCTTTATATATTGAAATTTGGAAAACTGGGATGTTACTGATTTTATAAATTCTTGCATTTTGAAATTGCCGTGTGATCAAAATTGGTAAAACTTTGGACTTTTGTTGAGCTTAGACATTTTTTCACTAAGACTTTGGAGGCACTAAAAAAGCCCCAGTAAAAGCTGTGAGAGGCACAATATTCTTTTCATCAACTTGGCCATCTAAAGAGTCATTGCAATAATCTAGGATTCTGAGTTATTGAGATTGTGTGAAAGAAGTAATAGAGTTTATGGTTCAGTTGGGTGTAATTTGTTAATGCAACTCATGTATTGTACATATGAAAAAGGCAAAGCTCATCATAATTCTATGTCGAATATACTGCACAGTTTTATTATATACGGTAAGTTCATGCAAGAGTGCCAAGCCTTTATATTGTTCAGTTGTGAAGTAGGGTGGGAGCATTGCAAATGGTCAGGCACATTAAAAAATTCTAATTCTACAGGATTTTTTTTCTGGTCATTGCCATCTGGGAATTATGGTGTATTATGTGTTTGTCTGCAGTATTCTAACCTTTCACTGTGGGAGTGATTTTCCATTACAATATGCTAATGCTTTATGTGCTAGTAATAATGACAGAACTATAGATCTAGGAGTGCTAACTTAACTATCTTCCTCCTCATATTGTTCTGGGATTTAAGACCTAGTGCGTCAGTTTAGAGCTGACATTGGACAATAGCACTGGACAATTTTCACTCGGAAATTATTTCCTTGCTCAGTGCAGGCGAAACTCTGCTCTTCTCTGCTCTGCAATGAGAATCTAGTTTAATGTCTTCTTTACCATGTTAGCCTTAGTCAGATTTTGTCAGCTCTGGCAAACTATTTTGTTGAAGAGTGCAATATGAGTAAGATATGGCTATGAGCATTATGTTGAATGTGTTTTATCCCTCACTTAGTCCTAAATCACCTAATTATGGTAGCCATTTCTTCCATCATGAATCACACACTTAGTTTGTCCTCAGAGATGTACTTTTATCTGTATGACATCATTCTATGTGATTTAAAATAGCTAGCAAAGAAGGAACAAGGTTAAAGCTTGTAAAGTAGGTCTCCAGTGTCAGAGAGCCTATGGAAGCCATGATAAGGTAACTTTTTAACCAGTAGAGAGTATAAAACTCACTTCCAGACAATCCCTCCCTGATAATACGACCCGAACAACTAGTGTTTCCGTAAGTATATTCTGTGGTTTAGAAGTAAAATATGGTGAAAGATCATAATTTTCCTCACTCAAGTTTGTGAACATGGATGAAAACCAAAGTTTATGTGTAAAATATTGCTATTGTTCCCATTATCAATAATAGAAGATGGATATCTGAAATGTCTTACGCTATATGTAGAAGGACTCTACATAAAAGTTTAAGTCAAAATAATAGGATATCAATTTTAACTTATCAGGGGGACATTTTATTTAATTTCTTCTGTACTTCAAGGATCAGATGAAGCCATCATTTTCATGAGATTTATATAGCAAGATGGATTAACTGAACTCTCAGTGTTTGCCAAATACTTTCTTTAATGGGTTGTAGCATTCCTTTGATATATGTAATTAGTCAATTGCCTGTATGATGCTACAAGTTCTCTTTCAGATAGCATCAGTAGTTACTAGTCTATACTTGAATTTTGGCTTCAGTAATTGAAATTAAGCTTTTATAGTGCAGGGGAAATGTAAGTGAAGGTGAAGAAAGCTCATGAGGTGAATGCTGAAGCCCTACTGTATATACACATTCCCCCTCTTATCCTGCATTAGACAACTTTATTCTTCATCAGGAATTTATAAAAACTTTCTGCTGTTCTTCACTCAGTTGCAGAGCAGTCTACTGAAATAATCTAATAAAAGACCCAAACCCTTTTCTCCTTTTGACATATTTTGTGGAGTCACACTTCACTATTGCAGCCTATTGGAACTTACTCTTTCTGAGAAAACATTTATCTGCAAAATTAAAATACTTGCCTTGGATTAGTGTCAACTTCTACTTGATAAGAAGGACAGAAGACTGTTGGTCTTTTTTTGTTTTGATGATTCCTTATTCTTCTTATCATCATCATCATCATCTTCATCGTTGTTGTTGTTATATAATAATGCAAAGTGTACAGATTCCAGGAAAAGAAAAAAACACAACAGTACTGTCCTATCTTTTAAAATGGAAGTGAGTGTACTGCTTTTCTCTTCCTATATTATTATCATAGTCACGTTCAACTCTTTTTTGGCACCGTATACACTGCAGCTTGTTCTTCACAAGATGTTTATTCTTGGTTAAACCTTTAAAGGAAACTTCCTTAGGTGAAGATGTAAGATGCTATGATGAGAACATATTACAGACATAGCCAAAACAGATTTTGTCCTTTTAGTTAATGGCCAAAGGTCTAGTGGCATGTAAAACCAAAATCCATCTGATTTTTCTCTATCCCAATTTTCACCTTTGTTTTCTCTCTCATTTGTTTCATCAACTATTTTCCACTGCTTCTTTGATAATTTCAGTCTCTTAGTTCCCTCTGGGTGACTTTTTAATTTCCCCACATCTTTTTTATGAGACAAAATTAGAATATCAATTTCTCTGTGTTCTTCACTTATTGCTTGGAGACATGTTAGTATATTTTATTACACCCCATGTAAATATCACATAGTGTATTTTTATACACCTCATTGTATCTTAAGTCATGGAGAACAATTCTGCCTTTACATCTGGGCTCACAGTTCATTTGTGTTAAAGGTTAGGCTCTCACTGGGTTTCTTTAATGTTTGTATTAGGACTATGGTTGTTAATGTTAGCATAACAGCATAAAAATTATTCCATAGTTAAAAGCTGAACTTCACCCATCCCCATTAAAGGACGGATAAGGTTTTTAATGAGGTTATGGACTAATAAAGTGTTAATTGAAGCTACTTCAGCAAGTAGTTTCTTAAGAAGTAAAGAAACTATTAATATACTTAAAAATGCATGTGCTCGAGCAAAAAGTATGTATATTAGTGGGCCCATACCCCTGCTCACTTGTTAAATACACAACTGTTAATGTTTTTTCCAACTCCTGTCATTTCTGAGATTTTCTGTGACCTCTACCTTTAGGATTTCAATACTCTTTTGAAATTAGTCACCCCTGAGGTTCACCATCTGTTGACAATGTGCAATTCAGATGTATAGCCTACAAAAACTAACTCAGATCCCCAGATGAAATGTATATATGTGTCACCATTTCAAACAATAGCTTTTGGTCTTAGATCACTTCTTGCACTGAGATCTCCTACATAACTATTCTGCTTCTGAAACTTTCAGAGTTTCAGAAGAATCTTGACACTTGTTGTATAACAATAAGTAAAAGAAGCAAATACTTCTCTCATTTAATAGCTCTTTAGTGGTGGAGCCATGACTCAGAGACAGCTCTGCCTCAGTGCGGTCAGTCAGCAGGGATTACCCACCATGTCCATAGAAAAGCTGCACCCAGGGAGCAGAAGCAGCCCAGGGCATGGTGTGGCAGTTCAGACCGGCATAGTGCAGATACTCTGCAGGCTCTAGAGCTCAACTTGTGTCATCATCCTCTTGGGAGAAAGATCAGGTGAGCTCAGAAAGGGAGATAGGCTATTGGAACCAACCTCTGGCCTCCCTGAACAGCAGCAGCCAGCAGAAACATTTCAAGATCAAGGAGACCCTCTATCCATCCCTCAGCAAGAAGAAGGCAGCAGTTATAAAGAAAGGAGTGAATGGTAGGTAGTTCATGCTCACGGTAGAAAGAAAGCCCCCTTCTTTGCCCACCTCACCCCTCCAGGCACCTCTTCACAACAGGTAAGAGGCTTTGTACATGGCTGAGTGTTGCACGTGACACACCTGAAGGACAGGATGCCATGAAGAGGAACCTGGACAAACTTGAGAAGTGACTCCATGGGAATCCTGTGAGATCTAAAAAGACAAAGTGCAAGGTGCTGCACCTGAGTTCAGGTATCAATCCATGCTGTGGGATGACCAGATGGAGAGCAGTCCTGCTGAGAAGGACTTGGGGGTGCTGGTGGGTGAAGAGGATGAACATGACCCAGAAATGTGCACTCAGCCCAGATAAACAAAGGTGTCCTGGACCACATCAAAACCTTTCTGGGCTACGGGATGAGGGAGATGATTCTGCTCCTCCACTGCACTCGGGCAGACCCACACTTTGCGTAGTGAGTCCAGCTCTGGGAGCACCAGCACAGAAAGAATATTGGACCTGTTGGAGTGAGTCAAGAGTTGGGAATCAAAATGGCTGGAGGAATGAAGCACTCAGGAAAGGCTGAATGAATTTGGATTGTTCAGCCTGGAAAGGAGAAAGCTTTTAAGGGTGATGTAACTAGTCTTCTGGTACCTGAAGGAAACCTGCAAGAAAGACAGACAGACAATAGTTAGAAGAGCATGTAGTGACAGGACAAGGGGGAATGACTTAAACTGAAAAAGAACAGATTTAGATTAGGGATTAGGAAGAAATTCCTGATACAGTGAAACATGTCCCTGCCATGGCAGTAGGGGTGGAGCTGGGTTACATTTAAGGTCCCTTCCAACCCAAACCATTCTATGATCAAATTCCTGAGTTTGTTTAAACAGAGCATTAACTAACAAGCCATCATCTACATCCTACTCACTGTGTTTATCACTGTGCAACAGTGTAATATTATCCCTATCTGCATCAGAAAGTAAAATATACACAGATTTGAATATAATAATTTTATGGTATTTCGTATACAAGATTCTCAGATGCTTTCAAATTCTATATCTTGATTTATTGAATAATCTACTGAATGACTTTACTTGTCCTCAACATCTGGTTGCTACTTTTATATGAAAAACCTTGTCTTATGAAGAAAAATGCATATTTGATATTACATTATATTTGTATTTAAATATTTATAGCTGAACTAGTTTTGGCAGCTTAATTCTGAAAATATCTGCTGGTGGTGTGTGTGATACCTGTAATTTCTTATTTCTAAACATGATTTAGTACTTACAGATTTATCCAGCACTTCTCCCTAATTACACTTGAGCTGTCTCTGTCTTGACTGATCGTTTGGGTAATATTAATATATGAACGGTGAAGAATTTTTATGAAGATAAATCCCACTAAGGCTGACATTTTATTAACTAGTTCTAGAAACTTGTTGGATATTGCTTCTTCTCTGACAAAGTTAATTAACTTTGATAAATATTACCTTACCAACATCCTTGAATGTAAACACTTCAGGCATTATCATACATTAATTTATAGTTTGATCAACATTTACAATTGTTAACACGTTTTGTTTGTATTTTCTGCATAGTATCATCATGCTGAGTTCCATGATCAATAGAAGCCTACAAGGTGTTAAAAATTGCTTTTATTATCCTAGATGCTAATTATAACAATACTACATTTTGCCAGCCTATGCTCTTCTATTCTCAATATATCATATTTCAAATACCTACTAACTAGAATTTTTTATCCTTTCATTTTGCTTGCCGGTTCTGTCCCTTGATTATCTGAAAAATTGTACACTGGAGATATTTTGTCTCAAGTTATTTTTCTAATTTACTTTTATTTATGTCTCTGATTATTTCCAATTTCAAGAAATTGCCAGCTTTATGATTTGTTTTTATGTTGATATAAATTTGAATCTGGAATTTAGCTGGATTAGGTTCATGACCTGTGTTTGTGAAATTAAGTTGTTACTTCTATCCAGAGAACTTCATCTTTTTCAGTCCTTTGTCCAAACTGACAAAGCATATGCCTGATAATGACTTTAATCCTGCATGAATTATGAACTGGCTGTGGTCATGCAGTAATACACATAAGAGTATTAACACAGCATGTATTATTTTGTCCAGTACGTATAAAGCATTCCCAAAGTAAACACTGGACAGCTATAACAAATATTCAATAATCAATAAAATGATGGATGCAACAATTAAAGTCAGTGTTTTTCAACAAGTAGTTCAAATGAAGAGATTACTCTTCAGAAAAGCTATTTTGATGGAATTCCACAACTGGATGTTCACCAAACTGACAAACAGAAGTCCCGTGCGCTAGCCCACAGACGTCATTTTTTACCATTAGCTAAACCCATTTAGTTCCGTTGGTATAAAACCAATGACATTTAAATAGTCTCTGCAGAGATACTACCATGTTGCAATAGTGGAAACTGAGAAATATTAAACCCCAAACTTAAGCCCCCTATTGTTCTTACTGGTGATAGTCACATAGGAATCAATTACCTCTGTTCTGAAATTTCAGACGTGCATATCAGTTCTGACTTACAACTTGCTTTCCCCTAAAACAGCCTAAACTCTTTCTTAATATTTACAGACTTCAGAGTAATATATGGCCCTGTCTCTCCTTTTCAGTCTCTAGCAGTATGACAGAATAAATCTATTCTATTCTAGATAATCTCTTTTAGTTAAAACTGAGGTAAGATAGAAGAAGTTTCTGATTAACTGTAATAAATCTTGAGTTTGTTTTCCATTGTTTCTAAGGCTGTCCATTCAGACTGTTCTTGGAAATCTCTTTTGCCACTTTCCTAGGAGTTTGAACCAGTTCCTTAAGAGAACATATAATTTCTGAATATTTGCTATGAGTAACATGGTAATGGATTTCAGATGTGATAAAGAATAAATTCATGCAATATGAGTGAGCAAGGTAAAGAGAAAAAAATTTGGGGTTTGTGACATAACTCCTATTTCATAAATTAAATAATATCAGTTGTAATATCTCATGGGATCTATGCTGGTGTTAGTCTGCATTACAGATGAGATAATGATACAAATAATTGTGAGAGCCTGCTATTAGCTTTCCCAGTTTTATTATTCTTTCCCCATTTCTAATATGAACAGTACAACATATTTTCAGAAAACCACATTTAATGGACATAGAGTTTATTTCAGATTGTGTGCTTGAAATATAAAGTAAGATTAAAAAATTAAATAACAGTTTAACCATTAAATAGGCCTTAAAGGAAGATAGATAAAATTTGCAGAGACATTCCTTTTTTATTCCCTTTTGGTTTCAACTGTATTTCTCACTGGTATGTTCATAATAATATTCATTTTGACTTTATAAATAAAATCTAGAAATCATGTTCTATAATCAAATTGATAAACTTCTGCTCTTCCATTGTTTGTTAACCTGCCTATGTAAATGTAATAGTCAAGATTCCATTGTACAGAATTTTTCCCTCTACCTTCAGATGGGTGAGTAAAAAACTTGAAGAGCAGTCTCACTCAAACATGTAAAGTAGGGATTGTTCAATAAGAGGTATTTCCCTTGATGTAATGTTCCTAAATACTTATGGGAGAGGGTAAGTTACTCCACAGTACTCTTTTATTGAAGTTACAGCGCAAAGATCTTTTCCTGTTGAAATACAGAGCTAGAAAGAAAGAACTCTTATCTTTGGGTTTGCATGTATTCAGATCTGATATGCATAATCAAATTTAATTTAAAAAATTTAATTACTTCCTGAGATAGGTACAAAGAGTACTGGAAGCATGCAAAGTCAAGTACAGGGAAATTAGGAAACAGAATTACTATGCTCTGCATATTCAAACCAGATATTTTTCTAACCATTTTCATTATGGTAGATGGATGTTTGTTCTGTATTGAGTGGCCTGGTCTCATTTCTTAGCTCAGATGGATTTTAGACACTGTGTCTGAACCCAGAAAAAAACTGAGCCTTAAGTTCTAAGCAATGTGTCCATGGTCACCCACTGGAAGTGCAGAAAATAGCATTTCTGATTCCAAAATTATTATTTCAGTTTTAAAGGAAAATAACCATATTCACAGCCACAGCAACAATATAATGTTGACATAATCAATAATAACAGTAATTATAAATAATTTATTCAAGCTTTAGTTGAGAAATTCCTTTCTGTAAATATGCATGACATTCTCCAAGTAAGTCAGTGAATAAGTGTCTGCATGATGAAAAGCAAACATGCCTCTCCAGAATTCAAAAGCTCTACAACACAAGTGATGAATCTCAACACTGAAATCTACCCCATCAGCACCCAAGCTATCCACAGAAACTTTGAAAGTTAGAAATTTTGGCATGACTGGTGAAGCTATGAGCCATGACTTTGTGAAAGACAAATTATGGACATGATAGAGCAGATGTAAATTAGAATTGATTCAATGAGGGACGATGAGAGCTGACACAGGCATGTGTTGGCCAAGGCTACTTTAGACAAAGTAAAATTTTATTAAAAGGCCAAAGACACACATACAAAAAAAGGACAAATCTTTCAAAAATCACTTTCAAGTAAAATCAAAACAAGCCAAATACAAACTCCAAACTTAAACCCCTTAATGTTAAACCCCAAACTAAATCCCCCTATTGTTCATATTGGTAACAGTTACATAGGAATCAATTACTTCTGTTCTGAAATTTCAGACATGCCTATCAATTCTGACTTACAACTTGCTTTCCCCTAAAACAGCCTAAACTCTTTCTTAATATTTACAGACTTCAGAGCATCAAAATGAAGACAAGCATATAAGCATGGAAACTGGCTGTCTAGATTACCTCCACAATATCTGTAGGAATAAGATTGCAAAGTGAAAAAGATCCAGACACTAGGGACATCAGGGCAAAATAAGGCTGCTTCCTCTTACCCTTAGATAAAATCAAGTTTCCTCTCAAGTGTAGTTCCATCTCAGTTTTCAGTTGTTTTGGCTTACCAAAATTATTTTCTAGTGATGAAATAGCATAATACATCAGCAAAATGCCCCTGTTGTGACTATATGTTTATCTTTAACGTAGTATCACTGGCATAAAGAGGTTCTGAGGTTCAGTTTTAAAGAGAAATAATTGATAACATAATGCAAATAAGTTTTATATATATGTATATATTTCATTTAAATGAGTTTGATTTTGTTTCATTTAAGTAAAGCTTTTGAAAGAGAATGGATTTGTATGTAAGGTATATTATCTTCATAATCACAACAATAATGATTCAGATTTTAACGGCTGCATATATGCTTATAAATGTATTCTTGTACATGAGAGAAATTCTTTCAGTGGAGTAGCTCCAGCAAAAAAAAAAATAGACAGGTGTTGTGGTTTCGGTTGTCAAACGAGGACAACAGGAAAGTTCCAAACAGCTTGATGGATTCCTATTAATAAAAGTTTTAGGAAGTTATATATCCTGAGATACAATAGCTGAACTTTATGTGTATACATATGTATATGCACATACACAAGTTTTGATAGAACGAAACTTTGTGTATGTGTGTGCAAGTGTTGTATGTGTGACAATAGCTTGCATATTTTAAACTGTATAAATCCTTCAATTTCATTTTTATGGCTCACTGTTTTAGCTTTTAGAATTCAGTTTGTCAGATTGATTCTTAGGCCAGAAAATACCATTTTGAAATGATTCAGCAATCTAGTCAGTTCCCAAGAGAAATACATCTTCCTTCCATATAATATTTTTAAAATTTTTTCAGGATCACCAGAGACTGAACAAAACATGATCAAGACAGGAAATGGACAGGAAAATATCCCTTTATGTAACCAAATGTCTGTTGGCGAACAGATGAAAATATGTTGACTTTTTAAAAGTTATGGCTGCCTTAAGATATACACAGCCTGTCTTTTGTTGTATCACCCAACATTCTGTGTAACATCTTCTAACTATGCCAATAATGTCAGGAAAGATAAAAAACTAATTATCTGAGGCTTTTTTTTAATGTTGATTACATTTACATGTCCTGATTGATACAAACTTTGCAAGGTATGTAGCAGACTATATTGATATCTCACATTTTTGTGTATAAGTATGGCTGCCTATTGCCTGAGAATGAGGGATATTTAACAAAGGAAGAACTATTGAAAGAAGTCATTGGTATGATATTAGAAATACATATATACTCTGGTAGAAACACATATACACTCATTTGAGTAGAACTAATCAGAAAATTCTAATGTCCCAAATGTTTAACCTTTTAAACACAAGAGCTGTTTTTCACTTTTCAAGGTAAAAGTTTATGCTCTGTTCTCATCATGGGATGAAATATATCCCATCAATACACAATTCAAGCTGAATTTTCAAAATGTATTTTTATTAATAAAATCATGATAGAAAAGAGTGACCTTACAAAATTATCCAATCTATTTCATACCAAGGCAGGCTCAGTCTAAAGAGATAAAACTCTAACCTGACCTTAACGATGTTCAGATTTCAGCCTTTCCAGTTAATTCAGTGCTTCTGAAAACTCAGCTTTGCAGAGGTTAATAATAATTATACCTGAATCTTTCATAGTGTGATCTAAATATTTGGCCCTATTCATCATGTGAAAACTAATATTATGCCATCTCTGGAAAAAAGTTTTAAGTTCAATTTATTGAAAAAAGATCTCCAGCTTTTTTGGTTTTTTTTTTCTTAGTTCATTCCTTCATCCACAGAATGCTTTTGGATTCTCACAGCTGTCTCCAGCATCCCATTTTTACACATCTTTCATAATCACAATAACCCAAACTGACCATCATATACTAGCTGAAACCTCAATGATGTTGAAAAGATTCACATTTCATATGAGTTAAACTGGTATTTAAATATGTTAGAATGATATTTGCCTTTTGCACAGTGCATGACATTGGTATCTCATGTTCAGCTTGTGGTCTATTTGCTTAAGACCAATATCAAACCAACAGCTCCCTAACCCACTGTTCCCTATTATATAGTTACACAATTGTCCACTGCAATCCAGGTAAAATATCATGCATTTAATCCTTATTAATTCCATCCTGTTCTCTAAAAGGTCGTGTAAGACTGTGGAATATGAGATTTTGTAATGTATTTACTCCTATACAGGAAAAGTGTGGGTCATAAGAACATAAAGTATAAACACAACGTTAAAGCAGTTGGGAACATAGTACATAAATGTTACAGAAATAAAATAAGTAGTCTGTCTGTACTACCCCAAATGCTATGTGGAAAACATACAAATGAAATAAATATTTTTGATTTGTATTCAAGACAGAACTTAAGAATTCAGTGAATAATGGAAATATATAATCAGATTGTCATAAAAATCTGAAAGCTATAGACTTCTATAATCTGCAAAAGATATAACCTGGGCAGCAGCATGAAACAGATCTTCCCAGAGCTGAGACGGCACATAGCAGTAAGTGAGTAGGAACTGAGAAGGCAGAAGGGACTGATCTGGGGCTCAAACTTCAAATGAAGCCAAGGACAAGGGGGCTCACATTTCAACCTTAACCAACCCACAGTACAAAGGAAACTGTGCCTTGGAGAACTGGTTCTTTTCTTGCCTTTGATTTAAAGGTGTCTTGGCTGACATCTGTAGGCTGGAGTTTCAAAGACCGGCCATTGAGCGTGTAGTATGCATTTGTCAAATAAAACAAAATACTGGTGATATTTCCCTTCATTCCTAGCTTTGCACAGGAAAAAATCAACAGCAATTTCAGCATTATTTAAAGTCTACCAGTCCTAAAAGAATACCAGTCAAGATTCAAGATACTAAATAAAACTTAAGCTTTATGTATAGTTTGGATGGTTTATTCTGGAAGATGAGTTTTGACAGAAAATTTCCCTCCACTAGAGTTGTTCTCTTGCCATCTAAACTCACATTCAGAATTTCCAAATAGTACACTGCACATGTCTGTATTGGAGATGAGAATTGACTCCCAATCTCTAAGTACTCTGGATAAAATTATTTACTGTGAATCAAACTGTTAATTTTCTCGTTTTGTTTATTTCATTTTGCATTTGGGTTTTTGGCTTTTTTTCTGTGTTCAGAGGGTTTTATTTGATGTGAGGCAGACTGGATGACACTGTAGCTCCTTATTCATTCTTCTGTGAACTAGCTTTTGATATTTTTCGAAATAAGAAAATACCATGCTACAGTGTCCATCTGGTAGTGTTCAAACACAGCTGCACAGTGGTCAAGCTTCAATAACGACATCAAATTCCCAAAAAAACATAGTACACTAAATACAAGTTATGCTTTACCTTTATCACTGATGGGCACCAAACAGTAGTCACCATCCAGCATCTCATTACCCTCTGTCACACATTAAAAGTGAAGCAAAAGCTAAGTGCGCAAACAA
Source organism: Irena cyanogastra (assembly GCA_013397155.1). Lineage (NCBI taxonomy): Eukaryota > Metazoa > Chordata > Aves > Passeriformes > Irenidae > Irena > Irena cyanogastra. The sequence goes on from VWZV01006117.1 coordinate 163,204, forward strand.
AGAAGAGGAATTTATTCACTGCTTCCCACTGTCAGGTGATGTATAGCCCTCTTTAGCAAGACCTCAGTATATGTAACATTTTCCTGGGAAGATAAACTTCATAAGCACAAATATCCCTTAAGCTTTTGTTGCTGGGTATGGCATCCCATGGTGTGGAATATATTTCTGGTCAATTTGGAGCACTCCCATCCTACTCACTGAGCAGGGCAGAGAGCAAGAAACAAAGAAGGCCTTGATGCTGTGCAAGCACTCTTCAGAAATACTCAAAACACTGCTGGGTTGTCAGCAGTGTCTTTTCAAAAGACAGCACCAGTATAGTGCTGTAAAAAAAGTTAACCCCATTCTAGGCAGAGACAGTACAATTCCGTACCAAAATCCATATAGGCTAGATGAAGAATGACTATTCATCTAAACTATGCCTATATAGGAGAGTTGAGATGCAAGACTGATTGTTTTCAGTATCACAAGGGGTCTTAAGTAGATAAATATTGTCAGAGAATCAATTCAAGAAAAACATTTCTGAATCAAAGACTGTAAAGTCCATCTCAATGCCCTTTAATTTTAACTGCATGACTGCATGCCTGCAAGCCCTAATAACCTTGTTACTCAGTGCCCCCAGAATCTTTCTTTCTTTTTTTTCTTTTTTTTTAATGTAGCAAATAATTATCAGAAATGCACAGCTCATTCGAGTGTTGATGTTGGTACTTATGGTTTTGGTCTACAGACTCCACTATATTTACCTAAAGGACTTGACTTTCAGCAATGTTACAGGTCACTCATTAACTTTGTGAGGTAGCTATGTAATTACATTATCTTGAAGATGACAAGAAAGAATGCTAATTGTATCAGCTCATTAAGTCTGTTTTAAAATAGGTGACACCAGATAATCGGAAATAAAAGATATGTTCTAGCTATCCTTTTTTACTTTTTTTTTCTACAACCACAATTACCCAGGAACCAAAGAGAATACTGAGGAAATTTATATTACCCAAGATAAGTCAATAAAAATTAATAGCTTTTGTTATGCTGTTCTCAACTGAAAACAGAAGTAAAAAAAAATTGAAGAACATGATGAAAAAATGCAACTTTTCTATAAAATTCCATATATGAGTTTAATCTTGCTCTCTGCAAAATGTAATATCTGTAACTGAACATTTTTAATTTGCATAAAGGCAGTTTGCAAAAAGGAGATTATAGTGATCGCAAGAAGACTTATCAAAAGTAATGAGAGCACAGTAGTATGAATGAAAACTGATCCTAGATAGGCTCAGAAATTTTGAAGGCTGCTGTACAGAAGACAAGATACTTGCAGGTAAAGTTTACGACAGTAAACTTTAATAGCTTTTATATTGAAATATAACCTAATTGCCCCTTTCAGCTGCTGCCTGTGATTATATTCTGATTTGTGCTGATTCATAAGTTCTTGTGACTATGGAGCAGATAGAGTATGTTAAACCTTGACTGAATTTTATCTACTTTTGTTAGATTCAAGACACACAAATGTTTTTATATGGAATACTGCAATGCACCCATTGAAGTCATAATTTAAATTATACAAATGTTTCCAGAAAGTTAGTAGAAATGCTAGCTTCACGCAAAATATTGTTCTTTATTCCTTCAAAAAACCTTGCAAATTCTACTAAATTTTGACTGTGAATATAAATTAAATTGAAGACTAAATAGGAGTAGCAATATCACAGTAGAAAAATTGTTATTATCACCTCCTTTACCTGATACAGAAAGGCACAACCATGGATGAAAATTTTTGCAGAAATGTTTTCTTTGTAAAAATGCTATGAAATGTTTAATTTTTATAATATCTTTCACAGAGTAATTGTCAGAACAGGTAATTTGATTTTGATTTGTTCAGTAATGCCCCATTACATAGTTTTAGGCCGATTAATTTTTCCATTATCTATTTAAGTAAGCCAAAATACTATATAACAGAAATAATAAATATTTTGAGGTAGTTAATTGCACATTTATTGCAACATTTTCATATTTTCTATTGTACATAGAGAATTAATTATAAAAAATAAATATTTCTTTGGTTTAAAATTTCCTTGTTTCTAATTTTAAAAATAATCTCTTTTAAAAAACTCTTTGCTTGTTGACTAAAAAAATAATAGCTTTTTACATTTAATGATAAGAGTTACTATACTCTGCAAATAGTATCTCCTTTTAATGGGTGCCTTACGTTAATAATGATTCATTTCAAAGTGTATGTCAGGTAGAAAGGTGATGAAAAGAAAATGGGAAGAGGTGTTAAGGGATGATGGGGGAAGGAAAGAGGAAAAGAGGTGAGGTAAGGGCAGGACAATGCTGGGCAGGGAAGAGAAGAACGAATTTTCTACCAGATTGAATTGAAGAATTTTTTGTACTAGATAAAACAAATGGGTTTCTTGGTTTAGTCCATTTTCTTGGGTATTACTCTGACTGAAAATCTGAGTAGACCATCAAGAAAATCTTCTCCACTATCAATTAGTATCTTTATATTTGCAGTGACTATTCATCATTTCACAATCTGAAAATAACAGAAAAATATTTATATCTTACTAAGGGCTTTGAAACATGAAATTATTAAAAGTTATGTCTGCTCTGCCTTTTTTTTTTTTTGTTGTGTAACTGAGTCTCAGCCTTAGAAGAACATTATACCCTGCAGGCAGTCTTTTAGGCTAGAAGTCTAGCTCCTATTTAGGGGGTCTAGAGGTGGTACCATTTTGAGGAGCCCCTTCCTTCCTTCTTGCCTTTATTATTTCATTTCAAGCCAAGATATTTCACCTGTGATTTCTATTCCTATGTATTACTTCAAATCCATACAACTTTTTTTTTTTTTCCCCCATCTGGATTTCTTCTAGTGAGATTGTGTAAGGCATGGCATGCCCAGGACAGGATTTTACAGCAACATCATGTGTTCTTAAGGACACTTGAAGTGATTCTTTTTTAAATTCGCTTTTAGACATAGTTCCATCTCACTTGAAATTGTATTTCTCCTTCATAGGGATAGAGACTTAGCTTAATAGCCATCTATCCAGTAACTTGTTGGAATGCTGACTTGGCTAGCAGAATTGAGAAATCAAGAGAACTTGATTTCTTTCAAAATCCTTTTCTTCCTCTATAGAAGCTGAAATAATTAGAATCCTTACTTCATAGCTTGGAAAATATGTTTAAGATTATAGAGAGTAAATTGCGGAAGGCTACAGCAGAGCTTTCTCCTTCATAGCTTGCCAAGGATAAACATTGTGGAATTACAGAACTGTAATGTTTTTCATTAGTTCCACACAAAGGCAGTGGAGGGGCAGCAGTGCCCAAAACGCCAGTCAGAAATGAGGCCTAACTCAGGAAGAACATATGGATAAAATTACCCATAACAGGGTTTCTGTGACCAGTGATAATAAAGATAAGATGATAAAATTGTGGATAAAAACTTGTACTGCTACCAGTGGTAATGTTGTTCATTCAGCCTCAAAGAAATAATAAATATTCACCCATGTGCCTAATAGAATACTTTTTTCTTATAAAAACTAAGCTAAACAAAAGCAGATGTCCTTGGAGGAAACTGTGCTTTCTGAACAGCTTTTTTTTCTGATTCTTGTTAATTTTTTTCCTTTTTTTCATTCTCATTGGTATCATTGTGCCAAATATCATAAGCAACTTGACTGCTTTTCAAAAGGGTCCAGAAAAACTACTCATCCTTCTCAGATTTAGACATGGAAAAATATCTCTATTAGGGCAATTCACTCCATCCTAAAAATGAAGCCTTAAATAGATAAGAGGAAATGTTTTGTAGAAGATGGTGTCTGTCTCTATTGATCTAGTATCAAATAAACAGTACAGAAAACACACCTGAATTTTAGAAGGCTAAAGTTAGATCATAGATGCATAATATAATTCAGAGTGGAAGTTAATTGTCTTCTCAGTAGCTGGTAAAGTGCCGTGGTTTGGATTTAGTATGATTCTAGCGTTGATACTATGGACATGTTTTAGTTGTTATTAATTGTGTTTATTCTCAATCAGGACTTTTCAGTGTCCCATGCTCTGCCAGAAAACAGGTGTACAAGAAGCTGGGAGGAAGCATGGCCGGGACAGCTGACATTCCATTCCATTGGACAGCTGATATTCCGTTCCATACTCATAGTAAACTGGGGACAGTTGGCCAGAAGGACCTGATCATAGCTTTGGGATGAGCTGTCAGTTTGTGTGTGAGAAGTTTTATGGTATGTCACTTGTTTCTCTTGGGTTTCTTTCTCATTCTCTTTCTGTCTCTCTCCCCACTCGTTGCCCCACCGCCCCACCACCCATCAGTAGCAGTAATAGTAGCAGTAGTAAAATTTGTGTTTTTATCATCCATGGTATTGCTAGCATATTTTATATCAGTTATAAAACTGTTCTTATCTGAGCCCATGAGTTTAAAATTTTCTTTCTAATTCTCCTCCTTATTCCAGCACAATGGAGGGGTGCATGGTACTTAGTTGCTGACTGGGGTTAAACCATGACAGAAGTGTTGAAGGTCAGATTGGATGGGACTTTGGGCAGCCTTATCTAGTGAAAGATATCCCTGTCAATGGCAGAAGGGCTCGAACTAGATCAGCCTCAACGGTCCCTTCCAACATAAACTGTTGCATGATTCTGAACAAAACACTGTCAGTATCATTTATCAGTGTCCAAAAGAGTCTGCTGAATCTAGATAACACTAGATGCTATTTTTCTACTATGCATTGTATGAAGAAGTTTCTTTTTCTCATTGTTTTGAATATGCAGTCTGTTGATTTTATTTGATACATCCTGTTCTTTTACTTAATAGAGACAGCTGTTGTCTGTTGACCTCAATATGAGGATATTAAAAACTTCTGTCATATCCCTTGCTACTCTCTACTTGTCTCTTTTCCAGATTAGTGGTCCTGATTATATTCTCATGAAAATTAAGCTATACCTTTGATCACCTGTGAGGTCTCTTTGTTTTCAGTTTCTACTGTGTCTTTTGAACTGGAATTCCAGAGCTGCATTGGGTATTCCATGTTCATTATACTGTGAATTAATAGTTAGAGATAATGATGTCTTGCTCTGACATCTAGCCTGCTGTGTTTCTCACCTGCAACCAAAGGCACCAACATATTTCACAAATCTTGTTTTGAAGTATATATCTCTGAAACTTAGATTACAGATTGTCAAAATTGATTTTCAAGATGGAATGAAAAGTACTGGCCAAGTCTAAAACCATTTCCTCATTCCTCTAGATGGCAGAAATAAAGTATAGTATATTAACTAGCTTATTTGAGGAACTTCATGCCCAGAGCATTAGGGGTTAGCCATTTACATTGTACTGTAAGAGATTAACTTTTTATAAAGGCACTCAGTGTGTCCTAGGTGTGAAGCAATTCTCTACATTTTCAGAGTCAGACGTTTCATGCTGAGGAATCCACACAGTATTCACATAGGGAGTTGTTGGGAAATAACGTCTGTACTGTTAAAGAACAGTTTAGCTTACTGAGCAATCTCCTCTTCACCTTTGATACCCAAGCAGTATGGTAGACAAAGAATAACAACTCTTGTTCATTCTAAACAGTATACCAGATAAGCCACTGTGATCACAGGTGACTTCTCTGATTGTGCCTTTTCACAAAGACTATTTCTGGTAACTTGACATTTTTAGCGAATTCTTGACTTCTTAAGCATCTATTTTTGACAAAACCAGCATAAGGCTTTGTGTCTCTAAACACAGAGGTTCCTCTGTAGTTGGTCAGCAGTTGATGAAAAGCATTTGAAGATCTAATCTTTGTATTTAGATGCATTAACTGATATTGACTATATCTAGTTGTTCTTATAATAATTTTGGTGAAAGAAAATTTGATCTCAAGTTGTGAATATAAATTGTGGGCAATAATTTTACTTTTTTTTTCCTTCAGAAAATTTTGATTGTGCCAACAAGCAAGATATTAACTGGAAAGACCTACAATTATTCTTTAATAATTTATTGGAAGCATTTCTTAAAATACTTAGGATATAACATAAGCAAGCATAAGCAGACAGATTTAAGGAACTGTAAGTTAATAAGTAAGCAAAAGGCTTGTGATAGTTCTGGCTGGTATAGGGTTCATTTTCTTCAGACTAGATCATACAGGCTGTGCTTTGGATGTGTTGAAAACAGTATTGATAATTAGAGATGTTTTTGTTATTGCTGATCCAGGCTTGCACGGCATCCAAGCATTTTCTGTTCCTTATTCTGACACACTGGCCAGGGGCTGGGAGTGCATGTGAAGCTGGGAAGAGACACAGTTAGGACAGCTGACTCAAACTGACCCAAGGGATACCCCATGGCACATGACAGCATACTCAGCATATAAAACTGGGGGAAGAAGGAGGAAGACGGGAATATTTGGAGTGGTGGTGTTTGGCTTCCCTAGTCACCATTATGTGTGGCCAGGCCCGGCTCTCCTGGAGATGCCTGACATGGGAAGAAGTGAATCAATTCCTTGTTTTGTTCTGCTTGTGTATGTGGCTTTTGCCTTTCCTATTAAATTGACTTTATCTCAACCCATGGGTTTTCTCACTTTTACTCTTCCAATTCTCTTCCTGATCCTGCTGGTGGGGAAATGGTTGTGGAGTGCTTTGTCTCTGACTGTGGTTGCTTGCTGAGGCAAAGTTCCTAACAATTCTATGCCTTCTTTCATGCATAAACACATTATCTTTAAATTATGTTACTTTTATCTAGTTAATAACGTGATTTTGTTACCAAGTTTTTCTCTGAAACTATAAAAGTATTTGGGACCTCATTTTGTATGTCAAGAAGTGCTTCTTGAATGCTATTACTTTGTTCTAACTTTGAGAAGTCTTCAAACCTCAAAGAAGGTTTGGAAGAACCTTCCTTTCTGGAAGGTTCCAGAATTGGAATTGGATAAATAAATCAAACATTTCTGGATGTTTGGAATTGGATAAATTTCTGGAATTGGATAAATAAATCAAACATTGTATGTACTAGAATATTAAAAAAATCCCAACTAATAAGGGCAAATGCTTGCCAACTGAAATAACATAAAAATCCCCTGAAAAAAATCTGCCATTATATAGACTAGTTTCAATGAGTAAAATTCTCTTTGACACTACTATACCATTTCAAGGCACTCAATCATGAACACTTGAATGAACAGCAAGGATCACAGGATCATTTTCTGAAAAAATCAAGGTCAAGTTTGTTCCTTTAGGATCTGAATTGAAAATTCCTCCTTAACCCAAAAGGAAACATTTCATTTTCATGCATCTTAAAGGAAAAAAATAAATTTATATGCATTCCAGGGCCATGGTGTATTCCCTCTTTTTCACCAATGAGCCAGAATGAGAGATTTGAGTTGAAACTTTTTCTAAATAAATTTAATCTATTTAGTCCTAAAAAAAAGGGATTATATTATATTTTGTTGTATTTTTTTGCTTTGTCTTCTTTTGATACTCTTCAGCTTTGAAAGCCTGATTCGCTAAAGCAAAGTCCAAAATATAACAGTGCCATGTATTGGAGATATTATATACCCACCAAACTAGAGAATAAGTCCCATGAGTTATTATTTCTTCAATAAAAAGGAAATTTTTTGTAAATTGTTAGACAGATGTAGCAAAGAATACTAGAGAGATGTAAACCAAACTTTTTTATAAATTATTACATAAAGCACACTTCTAAGAAATGGACAATAAGCTGAACTCCTTTGATGTATAGACAAATGGCAAAGTCTTCCTTTGTTTTCACGAGTCCCAGTATTTTTGCTTCCAATTGAAATATTTTTTTGGATTAAAAGTAGATTTGCACACAGTTCCCAGGATGGCCAAAATAATTTTGTCATTTTTCTTGTATTATTATAGACCTTCTTTAGCATTGCCTACATCCTGCAAATGCTTTAAAATGCAAAATCCACTATTTGAGGTGAAAAAAGTGAATGTTTCAAAGGGCGCAACTAAAAGCTTGAATTTACTAACCTGAAGAGATTTTGTCAATTGAAGAAAATCTGTGAGGAAAAAAAGAGTTGCATTCTTCTACCTGTAAAACTTGAACTGGAATTCCTTTTGGTAGTAATACAACCTTGTAACATCATACGAAGCATCATATGAAGTAACTTATTTCATCATTGTGATGATATTTATCAATATTTTTATTCATTCCCTTGTCTTTCAGTTGCACAAATTATCTCCTAGAAGGCTGGTTTTATTACTTTCTAGAATGAGCTGTCATCTTTAAACACACCTAGAAAATACGTAAGGAACAGAGGATTTGCACCTGGAGTACCCTTAGGGACTACTCAATTGCAATTAATTTAACTAGACACTGGATGTCAGTGTTGCCATTTTATAGTTAAAAAATAAAAGGGGGAAACATCAAGATGATCCAAGGTGTAACCAGAAGTAGGATATAGAAGAAGTCTAATCGAATCATTCAGAACAGCTTAGGAGATAATTAGCATTTTATATCTTCATGGTAGGAAGAATATCTTGGCTTCAAAGAAGCAGCTCTCCATAAAGGTTTTGATTTCTATTAAGAACAAACAAACAGATGAAGAAACACTTCAACAAAATGGTCATTTTAGGAAACTGTCAAAGAGCTTTTACATGGCAATTCACATTAACATTACATTTAATCAGAATGAGGAACGGTACACAGTGTGAGTGATGGTATTTGCTTGTGGTTAATTTTGTACCTGGCTTTCAAAAAAAAAAGCCTGGATTTAACTCGCTCCTAATCTCTTGACCTTAGTGAGCTATTTGCTTTTACACCAGGATTTTATTTTTCAACAAGTTTTAAAAGGCATTTGTAAAACAGTGAGATAGGAATAAGTGTGGAGGGGGTTTCATAAAAGTCTACCCACTAAACACAACCGTCCATTACCTACCGACACATTGAAGCAAACTTTACTGAACACCATATTTAATGTACTGGTTTTCACAGTCAGATATACACACAATCTCCTTTGAGAGAAAGTCTTCTTTGGCAGAAGTACTAATTCACCTATGGCTTCAAGCCATCCTGCAGAATAAAACCCAGTATTAAATAGAATCTCAAAGAAACAACACCCAAATCCACTAGCAATCCCTTTCAAGTTAACCTATTTCAAAATCAAATATGATAGTATGCAATATATTAGGAGAAGAACATCCTTAGAAAACTTCATCAAGGACAAAAAAATCCTTATAATGCAAATAAATATTGTTCTACTGTCATTATAAATGTATTTGGCTGGTAGACTGGAAACTTCTAAGATGAACAGCTAAAAACAGCAGGAAAAATGAATCAATTTTTTTAAAGTTCTTACTTGGACATCCAAAAAAGCCCTGAGCATCCAGAATTACTTTTTTACTGTGAAATTGCAATCTATGTAATTTGTGTATTCATGAAAATGTTTCAGAAGATGGCGACCTGCAACTGTCATAAAGCACATAGATTTGCAATCAGGTATAGATGGAAAATATCAAAAAACTCTCTAAGGTTTATAAACAACATTCCAGAAACTTTGTAGGGAACATTAGGTATGTCATAAGTGAAAAATTTCAGTCAAGACTATTTCAGTAAAAATTTATTTTGTTCTAGAGGAAAAAAAAAAAAAGCAGCCAAAATCATTAAAAGTAGCCAAAATCACTCTCAAGCTTTTATCATCCCTGAAATGCTAATTGCCATCATGTCTGATCTTAGTCAAAGTCTAGCAATGAGCTACACATACTTATCCCTTTAAATGCCTATCTCAAGTATTTGAACAACATCAGTTTTTATATGAAGTGTACTTCACATTGAACAGTGAAGGCAAAGTTAAAAAATATCAGGGAGTGTCACTCCTTTTTGAGACACCAAGGTATGAATCAACATATCTAACAGAAAAGATGATCTGTGATCATCCATTTTATCTCCAAAGAAATAACATAGTTGAGTTGGGGTGTCCAATAATATCTCCCAAATAAATTAGAAATGTTTAAGTTAAAAAAACTGGTGAAATAAAGATGGACATAAGAGATAAAAACAGTTTGACCATCCTGAAAGACCCAAGACAAGAGATTACTTATAGAAGACAACATGCTTCACAGACAGAGAGTTTTCTCTGATAAATGCAACCTAAGGTGAATGAAATCTAAGGCATAAAATATATCAGGTTTTTATATAAGGAACATTTCAACGTGCAATTAGATTATGTATACAAGGGAAAGAGAAGAGTCATATTTCAAATTTACTGTTGATGTAAATGGGTTTATTTTTTAATTAATGTCAGTATTTATTATCATTTTGAATTATAGTGTATATTTTGGATATTATAAATATTTATTAGCATTTTTCTTCAACAAGAACTAAATGACTCTAATCAGGGAACTGATTACTGTAAGTGACTGATGGTAAGCTCCTCCCTCAACAGACTAAGACTAGAAACTGGCATAATCACACAACCTCGGTGGAATTCAAGTATCTAAACAGAGGCCTCTAGTGCCAGTTTTTTTCCTGGCATCTAATCACACTCAAGAAAAAAACAAGTACCTCATGTTTTCTTGCCAGCTCCCTGTTGGTATCTTGGATGCCTTTACTCTTTAAGATTGCACTAGATACTGTCTAAAAAGCTAACATTTTCTTCTTGTCACTTTCTCAAAAAACCTCTTCAATGCCCAGGTTAAAGGAATACAGGGCTATGCTGGCTGCTGAGAGATTGCTGCTAGTTGCCTTGTCCTGACTGCTGTTCTCAGGGCTAGGTAAATGCTTCTCCAGAAGGAAAGCTCCCTCTTGAGAGTCTGCTAGGCATGGTCAAGCAAGCACTATCATCAACAAATGTGATGTTGATGATACAAGGTGATACAAGAGATCTCATCAAGAAGAGACATAAAAGCAATCAGAAGCATACCAGACATGACTGAGTACCTAAGGTAGTAAAACAAAAGAATTAAAAAAAAAAAAAAAAAAGGTTTTCATATAGATCCATTTGTGGTTTTGGTGGGGTCAGATGCTGCTTTGGTGTTTATTCAGTCATTGTTAGAAATGCTGTGCCGCTAAATCAAGATCAAAACTTTTAATCAATCTAAGCGCTAATTGTGTTGATGTCTAAAATATGTGGCTGGTTTGATTTGGGGTATTTTGTAGCATTTTTCTTTCTAACAAAGTCCTGATTTCACACTCTCTTTGCCCTTACTGTTTACATTTCTGTGTATGAATAAGAATGCAGGGTGTCTGTACCTTGTGCTTCACTATGCTGAGATGAATCCAGCAAATATGACATACCTATGCATCACTACTAACTGAATTTCTAATAAATTATTACAGCTACAATCACTGCTAGGATTCTTTGTCTGGTAGCTTATATGCCTCATTAAGGTGTGATGATACTTCCACAAATTACCTCTGTGATGACAGTATGACAGATGAAACTAGACTAGGAGGAGCTGCAAAAGCATGGCAAAACATGATCAGAGTGCAAAAGAGTCTTAAGAAATTGAAAATAATAGCAAGTGATCTGATAAGAACAGCTGCAAGAACATCTTCCTCAGTGTAAGGAGGAGTAAATAACTGCACCAATGCATGTCAACTGCACAGTCAAGGAGGTTATGGGGGATCACATGCTAAAGTTAGGGTAAATATAATGTCTGTGTACTGTATTTATGTACAGTTCTATCGAAACAAATGGCACTCATAGCAAAATGAATAGAAAATTAGTTGTTGCACTTTCTTCTGGCATTATTAAGCCCTCTAATGGAGGTTTGTAATCAGGTGCAAGTATTTAATTTAATTTAAGTAAGGGTTGATCATATGTCTAAAGTCTCTCAATCCCTGATTTTCATTGAAAATCTAGAAAGGTAAGACTTTGGAGAAAAGAAAGGCATAGAAAGCATAATGGTTAGCCTGAAGGAGAAAGGACTGAGGGCAGATAGTATATAATGAACAATGCTGAAAAAAAGAAAAGGTAAAATTGCAGAAAAAGGAATCAGACCAGGAGGTATTTCCAACGGTGAGGACTATAAAGCATGGAAATAGATTGCCTAGGGTGGTCTATCATAAAATTTTTTAAGAAAAGGTTAAACAAAAATATCTGTCAGGAGGAGTGCTAATACTGCCTTGGAGCAGACTGAAGGACAAAATGATCACCTAATATCCATGCTATGGTATTTCTCAGATCTTATTCAACTTATGTCTGCCATAATGATTGATTAGTGCAACAATTCCCAGGCCAAATAAAAAGGAATTGAAAATTATGTTGAAGGAAGACAATAAAAAAATAATCAGTGTCACACATAGTTTTTTTTCTTCTTTTTTTAATAAAGGCATACATTGAATACTTAAAATTGTTTCCTTATTTTTCCAATTAAATACTGTCATCTTTTTTTCTATTTCACTTACTCTTATGGAAATAATTTACTTTTTACTAAAGAATTACAAGGCTAGATTAGAAAATTGAGGAGCTCTGTATATAAATAACAGAAATGATTGCTGAAAATTTTGTATCAACACATTGTTTTTAAAGTTACTTCATTATGTTCTAACTTAAAATGAACACATTGTAGAACAGATTACTAATTGATGATGTAATAGAAAAGAAGTCTAAAATTTACATTTGTAGAGAGTTTATCAATCCCTATCATAAAATTATCATCTTTCTTACACTTTATTGTGTTCAGATATATTTGTATACAATGCATGTTCTTAGCAAAGGCTTCCAGTGTTCTTACAACTATTCTACAGTCACCTTGGTCACAAAAAGAAGTCCCAGTTCTTGCTGCAACAATATTAGATGGAGTAGCTGGTAAAGGTATTTGAGCAATGATGTTGACCTAAGTGCTCATGGAAGAAAATTTCTGTGGTTGCTGAGCATAATGACTAAACTTGGACAGAAGAAAATCTCTCTCTTGAAGAAGAAGAAGAAGAAAAGTTAAAAATTATTTTCTCTTCATAAAGAAAAGAAGTAGAAAGAATTCTGCCTACCGTTGCATTGCAGCAAAGCTGGGGCAATGTCAGTTTTTACTAGAAGCTCCCTAGTTTTCTTCCTCTGCAGGCTCCTTCCACAAGGCTTATGACATTCCTCATGCTCCTCTCAGTGTGCTCAGGTCTAACAGCAGAGCTAAAGTAGCAGAAAGCAGAGCCCCTCAGAGACCAAGCAGTTTAGTACTGCATTACCTCTCTGAACTATCTTATTGAAATGCTGGGATAATAGTATATTAAGAATAAAAATGTATGAAGGGGTAATTCCTTGAGCAACAGACTTAAGATAATATGTTCTCAGAGAACACAAAGGACTAATTTTAATGTAATGCACAGATTTGTATTCAAGTGGTGCAATTTTTTTTTGTTTTTGTTTTATTTCCTAGATTTTTCCCAAATTAGGAGATATCTAGATACTATTTTGATGCCAAACATGCACAGTTTGATTCTTAACTCAGTACAAGTAGTTAAGAGGAGACTGAATCTGTAGTCTGGTAGAGCTGATGCTGCTGCAGCTGTGTGCCCCAGCTCTAACCAGCAGTGAGGCTGAGCATGTATTGTCATTAGGTCCATACACAAATATAAGTACATAACACATGTGTATATCCACAGAGCTAGCCACGCAGAACAATACAGACAGACATGATCAGGTCTCACATCAACACAAATAGCACCTCGTAGTGCCTCATTTTTTCTGATTACTGATTACAATGGCTGATTACAACGAATGTCTGGTAGTGGGAAATGTATGGAGGAACAGTGTGGATCCCTGCAGAAGCTTGGCTCAGACACTTGGTACACCCAGAAGCTGCTCCTGTATCCCAATATCTCTAGTTAATGGCTTCTGGGCATGTGAGTCCCAGTGGCTGCAAGTTCACATCAGCTCCTGTTAGAGATTCCCTTATTCACCTCCCAATCTGCCTCCCTTTTGCCTCAATCCTCCCTCCACCTCCACACTATAGATCCCACAGTATCTGTCCTTGGACACACAGGCCACCTATGGTGTGGTCCTGAATCCTCACTCTCCCCAAATTCCTCACCCCTAGAGACACCTGCTCACAGAGAAATGCACATGCACATACCAGCAGCAGATGGTTGTTCCCCAGACCCTGTGGTCTCTCCTGAACATATCTGGGACTCTCCAGCCCTCTAAAAGCCAGCTCCTCATGCAATGTTGCTGTAAAAAATACAGTTCCCTCCCAGCTCCCTGGCTATGTCACCTACTCACCAGCCCTGGAATTACCTGAAGCCTGATCTTTTGACTTCTAAAGACAAAAATATTCACAACATGCACATACTCTCCCTCTCTCTCTCATATATATATGACAAGGAAAAAAGTATCACCATCACAGCAAGATATGAAACAAAATAATCTCTTTTTTGCCTAGATTTTAATGTTTAAAAAATAAAATTATATGATCAGGTAAGTGTACCTTATACTTAATCTATTAGTTTATGTCTTCTGATATTTCACAAAATTTATCTCAGAAGACCAGTCTCTGCTAGAGTGGATTAAATGTCTTTTCCTGCAAAATCTTCCCACAGCCAATATAGAAGTCAAAGAGAAAAATTTTCAAGCCCAAGAGGTCACTATATAGACAAGGTTTTCAATAAAATATCTATACTTAATGTTTCAACCATGAGACCTCTACATCTTTAAACAGTAGGGAACCTTGGAGTTTAGATGGCAAGAGAATATTTGGTATCCATGAGGTGTTATAAACCTAATTGTAAGTTTGCTTAGATCAAAAAGACTTGTTTTCTGGAATTATGAACATTGTGTACATCTAGTTAGAGATATTCTATATTCTTGTTGAGTGAAAAGTACCTTTTGAATGTATCTGGTTGCTATCTGTCTGAACATCATGAGCTGAACAATAAACTCGTTAATTAAACAAATATTTGTGCAATTCTTTAGACAATGCAGTGTTGTCAGTTTTTCCAACCTAACAGAGACTGACTAAACCAGGAATAGCAAAAAAAAAACAATGTCTCCAACAATAAGGCATGCTTCTTCTGCACTAAATTGCTAGAGTTAACAGCTGAGTTATAACACAGTGATCACATTATTGCAGTGGTTAGTCCCCATACAGTGAGTTTTAGTGGTATTAGGTAATGCATTGTAATACTTCATGATGTGAGTGCAAGAGGTAAACAGTGCTTTGGAGAAAAACATTCTTGCCCAAATATAACCTTCAGTAAAATGACTAAGTAATATTACTTGTAGTTATTTGGATAATAGTGAGTGTATGCTGAGTTGCAGTTTGCACCTGATGAACTGCATTGTTAAAATACAGCAAGTATCATAGAAATTTTACAGTAATATCATGCATGTAACAGTAATACTATAGTATTATGCAAGTCATAATAAACTGAAAAATGTTTGGAAATAAAGAGAGAAAGTACGAACTGACTGCTCAAGTGCATGCAGTAGGGAAGGTTGAATTCTGATTTTCTTTAAGAGAGATCCAAGGAGCTGTGACTTTGGGACTGCTGTCTGAGTTCATGCTTTTCAATTCTGATCTGATTCCTCATGCTATTTTCCACTTTCTCCCCAGCAGAATCATGTCCCTGCAGCTACCATTCAAAGAGGACAAAGTATTCCTAAGGCTCACTTAGCTGCTGGTGCTTGATTATTTGTTGAGCTTTTGTGCTGTGGTCTGATCTTGCCTCTACTAACCTCAGTGCTTCGGAACCACCCTCACTACCAGACAGTTAAAAGGAGTCTCTTTATGCTGTTTTTTGATTGCCATGTCATGTCTATCACATATATCTTTTGTGAGCTGGATTGCATCTGTTTCTAATGTCTCTCATTTACACTTAAATCTGTTAAGTTCATGCAATTTCCTTTTGTATTGTTTTGCTTCTCCTTTCTTCTTTTTCTGAAATAATTAAGCCCCGTATTGTCAATCTTTGATTGTTTCCAAGTAATAGAATCTGCTTCAGAAATTTTAAAGATCTTCTTCAATTGTAATGATTAGAAAAAAGATAAAGAGCTGTTCATTCAATTGTTCATTTAATTTTGTCATAAATAAAAGCAAAGCTATATCTAATCTTTAATCTTGGGACTGAATAAATGAGCAACAGAGTATTGAATGTTATAATATTAATATGTTAATTGTAAAGTTCTTGCTTATAAAAATCTAAGTTTTAACCATTAAAATTAATGATTTTAATCCAATATTCAGATATATACTACTATGAGATCTTTACAGAGTAATAAACATAGAGTAGAAAGAGGCTTTTTGTGCTTCAAAAGCAATATTATAGGTTTTGCAGCACATTACTATACTCTATTATATCACAGTAAATAAACTTCTATCATAGTAAACCAACCCATAAAACAAATGCTGAATCTTCCTGATTTTAGTTGTCCTTTTTTGCTTGCTTTTTAATATTTCTATTGCTTACATCCTTGATTGTAATGTGAGTTTACTACTTAGGAGAAAAATCACTGCTCTAGAGGTTATAAAATCCTTACATATGTACAATACTATATGGTTTGATAATTGCATTGCCTAAAGCATTTTTCAATGACAGCAGTGTTTTTGAAAGAAACATTTAGTGCCATTTTCTCAGATTTTTTTCAGTAAAAAGGGGAGATTATTCATATATCTATTCTACATAATGCATGCATAGTCTAGCACAAGACTGCTATAACTCCTGTACAAAATGCTCACCATGAGTAAATAGCATCTATAACCTGAAAAATATGCAGATCAGTTATCAAAAACAAATGGCTGAGTGAAATCTGGCTGTGCTAAGGCTACACACAATTAATACACAGAATCTTTTTTACAATCTCAAACAAAGCTCTTTTACTTTTCAGTACTAGTGAAAAGTATGTAACAAGAGAGGAAAAAGTATGCATGGATATAGGCATAAATTTCAATTTTGAAATTTGAATCAATCATGAATGCCCCAGTATGTTTGTTCTTGCTCTTCTCCAGTGAGTGCCTACACAAGATAGTAGGGTCTGTCCATATTCTGAACTGTCTTTTCAAGCGATGTTCAAAGCACCATGTAAATCACATCCTGTCACATCAAGCTAGAATCAATCCTGAAAGTTCTGCTTCTAGCAAGCACTGAGAGTTGTTTTGGACTTGAGCATGCCCTCTAGCATCCAACTATTTCTACAGATTAGAAACATTAATATTAGTGGAACTTCAAACAAAAAAAAAACTGGTGACAACCAAATGAGCTTAATTCTCAAGTAAACAATCAGCATATATTTACATTAGTTGAACTTGGAGTATTCAAAACAAATACATACCAAAACAACCTCTCAGGAGATCAGAATCACATTAGATATTTACACCCAAACCTTACCAGCAAGATGCAAAAATGACAGAGCCTGAGGTATCCAAAACTTAAAAGTGGAATTGCCTTACCATGATACCAAAGCCAGGAGTTAGAAAAAGGCTGCTAAAAAGGCTTTCTGAAGTTACATATATATATGAATCAAGTCAGATTCATTAAACCAATTTGCCTCATAAGCAGCCTCATGTTGCTGATACAACTGTAGAGTTACAGAACTTGAAGGGAAGGAGATAGCTAAAAAATTACGAATTGGCAGAAGGAGCTGTGAAAATGTTTTTACTCACAACCATGCAAAATAGGAAAAAATATATTACTGAAGGAATTATTAAGATGAGAACACATAGTAGCTCAGAAATCCAAGGAGACAATCATCAACATGGAAAAGGATAGAATTCTAAAGCAGAAATATAAAGTGCAAGAAGGCAACTCATCAGGGAGAAACAGAACCTTCCCCTCCTGACTGATACCTGCCCCACTGAGAGAGATTTCTTGCATTTCTTATTGACAGTGTTTAAAATTATAGCTTGGTTAGACTTAAAATTTCAGCTGTTTTGTTTGTGCTTTAGCAGCAGATAATTGCTTTCCACATCTAAGTTACAAATATCCCAATCACTGGGGGCCCTCAGATGTGGTAAAACATGCCCAACCATATGTCTCAGAGAGAAATAGAGGTGGATCTCTTTACTACAACAAAGTACTGCAGCTGATAAAATATTGAAATGTCACCTTACAATTAAGCATAGAAGAATATGTACTTCAAAGAGAAATTAAGAGAAATTTCAAATAAAAATTTTTCAAGTTATTGAAAATCTTTATTTCAGCTTGGTGATATTGACTTTGTTACTTATTTTTATATAAGCAAGTCAAAATTGTATAAGTGTGCATATATGTATTTATATAATCAATAATTTAGTACTACACTGTTCAGTCAGTTGAACAGTAATAGTTTAGATAAAACACTACAAAGCACATTTGCTTATGCCTGAAGCCCAAGATGGACTTCATTTGACACTGGTAAAGAATGCAGGTATCTCTGCTATAGGTTGAGGTGCTTCTGCTGTGTGTTCTGGACAAGACACACTGGGCAAAAAAAAAACAAACTAGGGGGATACTGGGGTGTTGTGTGTGTCAAATAAGGATCCTCCTTCTTTTGCACATGACTCTTTTATGATCATGTCAGGGTTACATCAGTCCCTGCTATGCAACTTAAATTGGAACAAAAAGTCATTCCATGAGATGCTCAGTGTCCAACATAGTCGAGAGTTTTTCTGAGAAATCCAGGCTGGTCAAAACCACAGACTTCTTTTCTTCCCAGTAAAGTAGAAGCAGGCATGGGGCCCCCATAGTCATTCTGAATTTGACAGCAGGAGCGTCATGAGTTTTGACGAGATGTTTTCAATTGGCTAGGAAGGCAAAAGACACAAAATAGGCTGTTATTTGAGCATATCTAACAGTCAACAGAGGGAAATATTAAACAGTGATACACGTTGAGCTTTAATGAAGAGGACAAAAAACCCACATGAACAGATTTCCTGTTTTATTGTCTAAAATGTTCCCTAAATCCACCAAAATAATTAATAGTGTCACAGTATTTAAATGTATGAAAAATATATTACACAGGTTTTTTATGTTTATATAGCAGCTATAACTTACATGCAGCTGTGCATATGTGTAAATATACAATTATATGTTATTAAAGACTCATGTCTCCCCATTTAATTTCATATCTCAACATCCCATGTGTGTCCAAGACCGGAAATATGGCTAAACCCTTTTACTGAGCAAATTTATTTTGTTTTTGCTTGTAAGTTTTCTTCCGCTATCATACTTCCTACTCCATGCGTTCTCTTGATGGTTAGACAAAATAGATATGATGATAAAAGAAAATTAAATCAGAGATTTCTGATTTCTGTCAAAAATAAANTAAAAATTAAAAACTCTTTTTTTTTTGCCATTTTGCTCAGGCCTTTTAACTGCTATTAAATTGCTGTTTTTAAAGAAAAGACTGTGCAGAATAATTACAAACATGGAACAGTACTGAAGTACTTTAGATACTGGTATTTTAATTTTGTCCTCTGTGCAGGTAGAAGGCACAATGTCTGCCTCAAAATAATACTTGAAAGTAATTAGCCTCATTTTCCTGATCACTGTGCAATTGATATTACTATGAATATCAACAATGTTTGTATACTAA